>BRZM01000054.1:717304-735130 GCA_033238685.1 Lates japonicus | reverse complement strand
GGAAACATGAAGCTTATATTTGTTTACATTTAGTCACACTGTCCACTTAAAGTTGCTGAATCATCTCTGATCAGTTCCTGTTTGCAGTGTATCAATGGATGTAGAGACGACCATCACTGGATCACTGTGATACTGAAGAAACCCTAAAAACCTGCTGAGTCACAGGCAGCGTCTACAGCCTCTCTGTTCTCAGTGGATTTCTGGAGGTTTATTCTGGACGGTGATTCAGAACATATCCTCAGGAGGTGCAAGTCACAGTGAATGATATAAATGTATGTGTCATGTCTGTGTGTTCAGATCTGACTGGTATGACTCTGAGGAGGAGGATTTATGACTCTAATTCATCTCAAACAGCATTTTCCTCCTCCTCTTTTTGTCTTCGTCCTGCTGGATGTCCATGTCGATTACACACCAGATCCTGTCACGTCACCAGAGTTAAAACGTCGTCCAGAGCGACGAGTTCAGTTACAGTGAAGATTTCATCCATAACCTACCCCTGTGATGTTAAGATCATTATTTTAAGTCACTGTTTAGTCTCTAAAATATCACTTGTGAAATTGATAAAATGTCACCGCAACCCAACCCTGGAGGTGGATGGATGAGTACAATGTTATTATGACTGATAAAAACAGATGAGAAAACTTAACTAAGAGCCATTGTCGTAATAAAAGTGAAATATCTTTTAGGTGCATCACCTGCCACTGGATGTCCAATCAGTAGATAGACATTAATGGTAAAAACCCAGTTCAATACTTCCTGTTTGTTCACCAATTTATTTCTCATGATTTACTCACTGCAGTGGCAGAAAGGATCTTACAGATGCAGCTGCATAAATGAGACAGAAAATAATAATAATTCAAAAAGGGTCAGTAAATACTGGAAGGATTCATAGAGCTGCATTAGGACATACTATTAACACTTTTTTCTTGTGTTTCTGATGTAAAACTTCAGCTGGAGGGTTAAAAAAGGATCAGAGGAAGCTGAAAATGGCCCGGCGCTCGCTTTGTAATATGAACGAGATATAACCTGACACTTTTCTTCTCGTGTTAATGATGTACATTAAAACAGCCGGAGCCCAGAGCCAACATGGCTGCCAGCGAACAGACCCTGTGGCAACACAGTTAGATTTGTGACTGGAGGCAGTTTAAATGTGTGTGACATTTTAATGACCTGCTGGTGTGGTTGTAAATATTCGCTGCTGGCACAGCAAGAATGATAACAGGAAATTAATCAGATACAGAAGAATAACAAGAATATCCTGTAATGCATCCACACACACACACACGCAATTTTAAAACATTCCTGCGGCTCAGAGCCGCTCCTGATCGGATTAAAGAATCAGACTTTTTTACCCTCTAAGGAAATCTCTCCTGTGTTATTCTCTGATGAACTGTGTGCAGATCTGTATATGGACTGCAGGTTGGAGGGTGGGGGGTGTAGCGAGGTGTCGACAGGCCTCTGACAGCTGCAGACCTCTGAAAGCTCTCAGTGTAACTGGACTGAACTGTCTGTCATCTGTTACCAGCACTGATCTACAAACATATTTGTTTTTTGTTTTTTTACAACTGCTAACTCACATTTCTCTGTGCTGAGTTCACTTTTTCAAAACTCTTCACACAGCCAGGACAACAGCAGTCAGTGAGGACAACACTGTGGATCACTCTTCATTGTTGTAACATTAATGCACACAATGGCCACTGTTTTCTCAGTCAAACCCAACCACCACCAAACCTCTGCATGGTTACACTCCATTCTGCACATATTTACACACCATTTATACTATCATTAACACAAAATGACTGCAATAGACATTTGCTACATTCTGCCACATCTATATCTAAAAATAATCCTGTGGGACTGCAGAGCCTGCAGAGGGAACTGGAGCTGAGTGAAACTTTAAAAGCTGTTGATTTACCTGTACGCCTTCCTCAGCTGACAAACAGCTAACATCACTGGTCACTGACATCAGTTACAAATATCAGATGTGTTTAAACATTTCTTCGTCCTAAGTTTGTGGCTTTAAATACACAATTTTCTCTTAACTTAAAAGTTCTGGGTCCAATTAGTGTGAGTGCAGCCGTTCTCACCTTGATGGAGTCGACCAGGTCCTCGACCAGGAACAGGCGCCTTAGCTCAGCGATGATCTTGTTGAGTTTAGCCAGAACCATGTCACTGTACTTGTGGACCATGTCCTCAGACAGAGCCACCTCCTGGTCCAGGTACAGCCTGAGAGGGACAGAGGATTGGGTTTAAATACAGAGCAGATGTGACCTCTGTGTGTACTGTGTTTATATGTGCAAATTTTGAGGTTTCCTTCAAAACCTGACATCTACAACTGAGTTGGTGCCAAATGAGTGACTTTGAAGCTGATTAAAGGTTCCTTAAGATCTCTGCAGACATGTTTAACTGAGGACAGAATCACTGTGACATTTCCTCTCAATGAAAATGAGGAAATCCAGCTTCTTCAATCCAACTTTCATTTCTCTTACTAAAGTTTTAAAACTGTCAGATCTGTAGAAATCAGCTTGTAACGTGACTCTGAGCTCAGTTTCCCCAGCTTATGTTAATCTCAGATAATTGACCTTTAATGTGCTGCGAGGTCAGTTCGCAGGAAGCAGGTGAAAACACAGTAAGAAGGTTTTGTCAAACAGCCAGGAAGGTGGATCAACCAACAACTACTAAACACACAACAAGGCGGGAACCAGCAGGCTCAGTGTAGAAGAAAATCCTGCTTCAGTATGTTACAGGATGGTTCTGAACACAGATGGTTTTAGGTGATTTTGTGTGTTTCTGAGGAACTGTAACGACTGACCTGAACAACAGGAAAACTCAAGCTAAAACATCCAAATAGAAAATCTAAAAAGAATATGATCTGTGACCCGGCATCAACAACATCAGCAGCTGGTTCAGACTGCCCGCAGCACTGACTGTTAATTAGAATTAATCAGGTCATTGATTTCTGTAATGTGACTGACCGGGTTAAATTCCCAGTGAAACCAGACAAACAAGGACTCGAATCGTATCAAAACTCACATTAAAACTGACTTTAATGTTTGATTTTATATCCTACATTACTCTGCTATTATATTGTGCTTTCCTAGATCTTTTAATATATTCAACTTATTATGTTGGATTTGGACACGACAGGTATGTTTTTGTTTTACCAGTCTATTTTAGAGACTTGAATCAAGTACAGTAACCTGTCAGAAGAATTCTAGTCTAAGTTCATTCGTGTTGCACATACTGCTGTAGGGGAGAGAGAACTAGAGCAGCAACAATTATTCATTGAAAAACATAGAAACATGACTGGCAACTACTCTGATGATGGACTAATTGCCCGTTTCTAGTCTCCAGTGTGAGGATTTGATGCTTTCCTTTGTCACAGATGACATTTTATAGACCAAACCATTAGTGAAGAACAGTTCACTTTATACACGAGAGGTTTGTGCTTATAGGAGGCACAGACTCAACTGCAATATTCTGGTTTTATGGATTCAATTGATCTTTTTGGTTTTTATAGTTGAATGTATAAATATTTGTAAGGATGCTGCTGAGTACATCTACAGATTAATCTTTTGAACTGCAGTGATGCAGAGCCAAGAAAAGTGCACAATCAAGTAAGTCATCTTATTAAAAAATACACTAAAGCATCATTATTTCTTCAGACCTGGCATATTACATTATTATTGTGCCTTTAAGTTAATAATGCCCCTATACTGTATAATTAAGATCATATGTTATATTTTCTGATCTTAAATCTTTATGGTTTTTAAGAGTTTATATTTCTTCTCTCCTGCTGGTACTCACTTGAATGGGTGTCCCTCATCTGACTTCTGGATGGCCTGCAGGATGCCTTTGTATATCCTGAAGCAGATGGTGACTGAGAGCAGAGCCAGGCCGATGTAGGAGCAGACGCTCACGATGCTGCACACCGTCAGGGAGAGGAGCAGCAGCAGGGCAGCGCCAAACACCACACCCGTGGTCTTCACATCACGCCAGTAGAGGAGATCCACCACTGCAGGAGGAGGAAGAGGAGGACGACGATGGTTAATGTCAATCATCCACAGAGAGGTGACTGAGCCCCAGTTTATGTCCTCAAATGACGCCTCAGGCTACAGAGGTCTGGTGTGCTCACTTCTTTCTAACTCCACACCCCAATATTTTTTGTGGACATTGATCAGACTTCAGTCAGCTCCTTCCAGAGACAATAAAGACTTTATACTAATGTTTTCACATATACAGCCATATTCCCAACACCTGGAAAGATGCTGAAGAGGAAAAGCTCTACAGTGCTCCTTTAAAACAAGCCTAGATCAGTGAATGTTACATTTCCTGTCATGTATTTTCAGTCTAATATGCATGATGAGAGCAGAAATCATGGGATTGTCATGAGCCGTGAAAAAGACACGCTGATTGGGAGCAAAGATAAAATCAACCCAATTTGTTTTGGGTTCAGACAAAATATAAGACAGTCTAACAAATTTAATCAGCGTTAAGTTGAAGTGTCCTCAGGGAAAATCTCTTCCAAACATGCACAGTGTTGTCTTGACTTCACTGACAGTCAAATTTGCTGCTCGATCCCTCAACTGTCACATGGTTGGTGCATGTGACTGTGGAGGTGGAGCATCTTAAAGTTTGTCTCCTCCATCACTGAGAGGTCACAAACTGTCTGACTCATCCAGAATTTTAAAAAACCCTGCAGGAGGAAACTCACTGCAGCTCCTGACTCACAAACATCCTCGTCTCCATGCCTTCTGGACTCTCTTCTACTTTCCACCCTGACGCCATTATGACGATTTTCAAGTGACGTAACACCAGCTAGGTCATCAGTTTTGACTTTCATGAATATTATTTTATTACACACAACAAAAGTGCCTGCAAAATTCACTAATTTTTCATCCCATTACTGTAGGGGCTATGAAACAACCATGCTCTCAGTTTTCTCTGGATAAATACTGGAACTGACTTGAAGACATTTTGAAGATGTCATCTTGGGTTCTGGGAAATTCTTTCCTAGACTAAATGTTAAAACGCAAAATACGTCAGGTTAAGTTGAACCACAGCGGCTGAAAACAGCTGCTGTGTTCAGCTTGAGTTAAAACTGCAGGTTGCGGGTGCTGCTGGGAGCTTCTTCCCTATCTAAGGACCCAGAGAGACGGGTGGTGGAGGTGGTGGGTGGGGGTCAGACTGTGCTAGGAGACAGCTGAGCTCATGACCTGGGACCTGCACTGAGCACATGCTTATATTTCACCAGGGAATTCCAGGCAGGTCAGTGGACAATATTAGAAGTGAAGGAGTCCTGGGTTTCCTGCAGTCTCTGACAACTGCAGTGCTGACGTCGCTCACAGCTGATACATGCTGTACTTTCTGACTCTGAACAACAGGGGTACGACAAACTATACACTGGAATCTGTTTCATGTTTCCACCTTGTTAACTTGCCAATCACACAGCTGAAAATTAAGCATTTAGCAACAAGCTGCACTTAAATAATTTCGACTTTAAAATAGTACACTAGACCACACTCAGTCTTTTACAGAGCAAACAGACCACAGTTTAATGAATCAATCTGTTCTAGAAGTTTAAGTTTACAGAAATAAGTGTCCTAAAGCTTTGACACAAAGCATTAAAGACGACGTATGTCTATTTACAGATAAAATGTTTGCCAATAAGCAAAGCAGCATTAAAATGCAAACTGAGGCTACAGGGTGAACTGATGTTCCTCTGCACACAAAGACAAAGGCAGGTGCTTTGAGTGAAGGCAGCCATGCTGCTAAACACCACGGACAGATGGACTGGCCACAATACGTTTGGCTGCCCACCAAAATATTTCTGAAAATGGCCGAACAGCCCATAGATGAGGTTAAAACCCAAAATCTTATTTCCAGCAACAAGTTGTAGCCAAGGGGACAAATCCAACTGACTGCAGCACACCTGCAAATGACATTTTATAGACACAATTATTTAAGAAAATAATCAGCAGATGAAATGGATACTGAAAACCAATGTCTGTTGTAGCTCTACTACTAACAGCACCAGTTAGTTTATATATTAATAATACACACCTGTTACTGGACAACATGTTCTAGCACAATCAACACCTTTTCAAGATTTAAGATTTCAGTGCTGCTACTGTTTAATTATGACACAGACTACAGAGACAGATTTTCACAGTTCAGAGGGTCTCCGGAACAGATAACAGCTCTTTGTACTGTAAAACACTAGGTCGGCGGCCACACTGAAGGTTATTTATATACAAAATCTAATAGAAATAGCTGGTTCATATTTGCAGCATGTCTTTTTAAGAACTTAACGAGAAAAATTCAATACCCTTTCCTGAAGAATTAATGCAGTTCAAGGCCTAGAATATAGTACTACGTCCATGAATGTACTGACGATTATATCACTTTATTAAACACGACCTGAATCTGGACAAGCAACAGCAAATGGATCGATGTACGGATGTATTGATCTGTTCATCCCCCCTGTATTTTCGGGAAGCTTCTTGCTTATTGAGCAGAGCGGGGTATGAGAGTGGGCGCTGGCAGTTAGCTCAGCTCTCCCATCATCTTACCGCTCAGCATGCTACCTCCTCCGTGTTAGCTCCGTTAGCTACACTGCAGCAGCTGTGGCCGGTAGAGCCGTTGTCTGCAGGTGAAGAAACGGACCGAGCAGCCGACGTGAGAGGAGGAGGTGATGGTTAGGAAGGAGGAGGAGGCGGAGGAGGAGGAGGTTCCGCGGTCCTACTGTAGCCGCCTGGCTACATATGGTAGCAGGCGTGCTAGCACCGCCGGAGCCTGGCTAAAAATAGACCCCGCATCACAGCTAGCTAAACCCCGGCCGCTGAGCTCTTTCCACACCGCGCTATGTTTTAATCACACTTTTATCCGTCCTGTTTTCAACACAGTCGGTCTCTGCGTTGGGTGCTATCATCCGACTGACAGCCCCCGCCGGTAGCCCAGTCCAAACCGCGGGGATAAAACGTCAAACCGTCCGGCATGACCTCCGCAGGCGGCCGATCCGCCTCCAACCCTCCCCGAGCTGACTGCGGCCAGTCTCCCGGTGCTCATGCAAGTATCGACAAGGCCATAAACGCTACATAACCGTTGACAAATGTGGCACGTACGAGAGGAGAGAGATGATCGGTAAACAAAAGACTATGACCAGACTAACCCCGTTTGGCGTCCATCTTGAACCTCCGTTAAGCATGCAGCAGCACGGCGGCTCCGCCTGGCTGACGGGAGGGGAGACCAGGGGAGAGAGACATAATGAAAGAGAGAGAGAGAGAGACATGCGCAGCTCGGCCTCTCCCAGTGCGGTTGGATGATCCATTGATTACGATCAATTTATTCTGTGAAAGTCCATTTTTAAAAACATAAGGCACCACCTGACACGTACTGAATAGTGAACATGAAAGAGAGGGATGTGCTCTGATATTTAGCTGATGATCACAATGAAGCCAAAAGAAAATATAAAAACATCTCTCCTACTGTCCCATTAAACTGTATTTTAGAGCTGCAACCATTAACTAATCCAGTGACAGAAAATTAGTCAGAAACTATTGAATTAAAACTGCAGGTTGCTGGGTCTTGCTGAGACATTTTGCCACCTTGGACTGTGAGAAATTAAAATAGCCCTTTACATTAGGTTCATCCTTAAACAATATCACTCTTCCAATATGATGATACTGAACTGACTACTGCTAACTATAGGAGGGTGGAAACAGCAGATGCACTTTGAGACACTGCATAAAGGATCATTACAGCAGGAGGTGGGTGGGGGTGTGTTGCATAAGGAGGCTGTAAAAGGATAACTGGCTCCAGAAATACCAGGCAGAAATAAAGATGAGATAAAAGTTAGGAATTTAAATCCAACCCACTGAAACAGAAGAAACAGACTGTTCATCAGAGATCCGCTAGAGTTAAAAATCCATAAAAGGGACTACAAGCTGTCCAGGAAACTCCAGGTGCATGCTGGGAGAGCTGCAGCCTAAAAACTAAGCCACTGGCTGCAAAATAAAGTTAACACAAACCAATCAGGATTTAACCATCAGACCTGACTGAGGGTCAGTTTTAATTAATTGATTGACTTTAAATCCAAATGCACTTTAACTATAAAAAGAAAAGTACTCAACACAGATTATTTTATACAGGGCTATGACTAAGACTTTTTATTGTGGATGGTTATTTTCTCTATTTGTTTTTTTTTTTTTAATTCATCAGTTCATATTTCATATGTTTTGTGTGTAAAATCTCAATTTGTAAAGAAACTAGTACCTCCAGCTGTCAGATAAATGGAGTGCAGTAAAAATTACAATATTCCTCTCTAAAATGTAGTGGGGTAGAAGTGTAAAGTTGCATTGAAGGGAAGTATTAACGCTTCAAATTGAAAATGAGTTTGAGTTTTTGTCTTAAACATCAGTTGAACAAACTGTACTGAAGGTGAAATTCCCTGGAGTCAAAACAAACATCCTTGGATTTCTTAATGCTTGAGGAAATCACAGCACTACAATGATATCATAGATAACTCTGCTCAGTCCAGAGTCTGGCACCTGTATTTTTGTGCTGAAATAAAACATAAGGCATGTTTGAACTGTCAAACTGCTCCAGGCTGCAGGAGCTGAGGCCGACAGAGGAACGTTCAAAAACACCCAGGAACCTGTGAAACTGGAATAACAGTCTTAACAATCAAATGCCTAAAAATCAACTGCTCCAGATAAATTCATCAAACAAACTGTGAAGAAGCGGTTTCCCAGGAGCGATGCAGACACACCTGGGATCCCTCAGACAAATCCTTAATATTTTCTCAACTAATCAACTCATGGCTTTGCCTAGAAAGTGTCAGAAAACAAACCGGAAAAAAAAGGACAAAAATGTCAGCTATAACTTCCCACAGCTCAAGGTGACATGTTGAATTGTGCTTAAGTCTTCTCTACACAAAGAAAGTGACTAAAACTAGAAAAATCTCATGAGTGAAGAGTTTTAAAAGTTTCCATCAGCTGCAGGACTACAAGCCACCAAGGTAACTGGCAGCATTTTACTTGAAGTCCCCGTTTAGAATTTCTAAGCTGTATGCAAACATGAATGTCTATGAAGACATGTTATTCTAGCTGTGTTTTGCTAAGTACTTACATGTTTACCACTACATTACAGTGTGTAAGAAAACAGTTACTGAATGTTTATATGCTGATTGACTGAAAGTAAAGTGTTACCAAGTCATTTGTGATGCTTTATCCATGGTGCTGATTATTGTTGTGCAGCTCAAACAAGCATGCTTTCACTACTGATGGTGTTTTTAGCTGATGAACACCTCACAATGAACTCAGCCTGGACAGGAAGGAGGAGAAGATGAGTCATTCCTCTGGTAAAAAAAAACAAAAAACCAAATGTGTGAAAGGTGAAAGAGATGATGTTCCTCATTTCTAAATACTGCCCAGTCTGACTTGCAACACAAAGCTTGGCTATTTCACTGCTATTGCAACCTCACTGTCCCTGACACACACGCACAACAAATACTGCTTAGTCACAGTGTGATTCTCCTGACAGCCTCAGAGACACAACAGCTTTATTCAGTCGCGCAGCCAACACGTTCTGCCACTTCATGGTCCTCACTTGTTACTGGCTCAGTGAATGACAGAGCCGAGGCGACACACTGTTATGAAGCTCAGCAACAAGACACACAGCACACAGCACAAGGGCTTCCGTGTTGAGTTGACAAGTGACAGCAGCACTGCGGCCTCAGATGATGCAACAAAAGCAGGACACATGATGATCAGCAGACAGCAGCACACGGCATGAGATAACATGCTAACAGTATATCTGCAGTGTTCAACTAATTTAATGTCCTTAAGACCTCTTTTATACCACAGAGAATGTACTTAATCCCTGCTCCACAACCAGACTGGTCGATGAGCAATGAAAACAATTAGTTAGTAGTAAGTTATTTTTAAGTACATGAACTTATTGATGTCTCTGTCACATCAGGACTTTCCAACTGCATTTAACAGTATAAGTAATAATGGATTAACATGACATTAACATAAGACGTAAAAGGAAGAGATACCTAGAGACCTTCCTAGTTCCATAGTGATAATGGACAGTACCTGGAACATTAGGCAATGTAAATATGATTTTACAGCCTCCTAGTTTGAATAAGAAGTTGATTGCTGTCGAGCAAAGCACCCTCATGCTCTACAACTTTCATTCTAAACCTAACCACGACTACGGGAATGACTTCCTCAAAAGATGCCTGAAGTACAGCAGCACCCACTGTTAACACACTTTCTAAAAACACACCTAATAATGGACCAGTCTTGTCACACAGTCATGTTAAATCCTCAAAATGATGCAGCATTCAAAGCAGTAAATATCTGAGGTGATTTGGCTGCTCCTTGCTACAGGGGGGCAATCAAACAAAGCTGAAACAGTTCGCTTGTTAATTGATTAGTCTGTTATCGCCTATTTAATTTTACTCTTCTTAAATTCAGTTTGCGTCTTTTTTATATTGCCTTCAAGCTGGTTGATAAAAACTGGTTCATGTTATCAGAAAAACTGAAAATGTTAGTTTATCACAGTGGCAGTCAACATTGAGCCTGTGCAGAAAGCTGCCAAAGTGTCTCTACTGAAAGCTCTGGTCTGACTCTTCTCCAGGTCATTAGCATATTGCCGGCACACTACCCAATCATTTCACTGCCAGCTAACATCACTCTGCTCACAAATCCCTCCCTCCCCCTCCTCCTCCTCTCTACTCTACCTTTGGTCACAGTGGCTGACTGGCTGACTGTCCAAAGGTCCTCTCTGCCAGAAAATGTCCCTGTAGTTGCTGCAGTCGCACAAGGACAAACCCCACAAACAACATAGAAAAATTAGCAATCATGGATCTCTGAGCCCTCAGAGCCTCCTGGTATGTAAACAAGAAAACAACTGAGGAGTCACAATCAGGTACAACGCATGTTGTGGACAAACATACAGATGAATGACACAAGATGGGGGTGAAAAAGTTCACCTCCTAAACATTGACTTTCCTCTTTCATTGCACCTTATGAAGCTGTGTGATAACTAGAGTAAAATATTCAAACTCAAGATCTCCGATCAAATCAAATATAAAGCCTTTACAGTTGAAAATACAGCATGACATTTTGTTATCTTTTGCTCAACGTTTCCAAAGCTTGGCTTGCGTAAGCTGCGTTCATCAATGGTCCCAGCAGAGGGACAGGCAGGGTAGAGGAGGTTAAAGTGCTGCAATGTCCGACTGTTTTACCAGTCAATTCACATCTACTAGGCATCAATCTCAAACATCTATGTCCTACAGTCAGTGTGTGAAAGAAGAGCAAAAATGATAAAAACAAACAAACAAAAAAAAAAGCTATTTGGGACGCGTTGATTCCTGAAACAGCTTGCAGCACTGGACACCTTCCATAGTGTCACTGTTCCGCTCTAGCCACAGTGGAGAAACAGTCAAACAAGCCAAAGAAAGAGACAGAAAGGTGAAGGTATACCCTGCTCTCTCCAGTGCTTTGCGGCAGGCTCGCACTCCTGTTTGTCTGCAGAGTTGTTCTCCATGCTGTCCGATCAGCAAATACACATTCCACACAGAGAGGCACCCAGCAGAGGCGGTAAATGCAAATGTGTGTGAGTAAATGTGTAATCAGCTGCAGGAGGAAGAGGAGGAGGAAGACAAGGGAGGGAGGGGAGAACCTGAGCGAGGCTTCCTCTGGGGGGGGACGACTGCAGCGAGTGAACAAAGTCTGTCCTGCAGGCGTGCTGTCAGCTGACTGTCTGCTGCCAGCGCTCTGACGCAGCAACTATAAACGTCTCTGCCTCGCCGCCTCCTCCCTCTCTTTTTGGCATGCTCTCCCTTCCATCCTCCTCCCCCTCCTCCGCCTCCTCCTCCTCTTCACCACCACCCAGTCTGATCCCCCCCCCCCCCCCCCCCCCCCCCCCCCCCCCCCCCCCCCCCCCCCCCCCCCCCCCCCCCCCCCCCCCCCCCCCCCCCCCCCCCCCCCGCCCCCCCGCTTTAACTCACTCTGCTTTCCCTTCGTCATCCCTCCTCCTACTGCTTTCTCATGCGCTGACGAAGCATTGAGACAAAGCAAATGAATGATTTCTATCTGTGTGAAAATGATTCAGCTACAGATCTCTCTAGAAAGATAAACCTCTTTTTTTTTTTTTAACTTATGCAGGTAAAAAATAAACAACAACAGAGCCACAGGCCTGTTCCACATCCACATAGGGGTGAAAGTATTCAATTCACCATCAACCTAAACTGCTTATAAAGGCCTTCACATGCTGGCAGATAACCTGTGGGGAACAGTATACAAACTGTCCAAATGTTTTTGTTCATCCCTCCTGACACACACTTGCATTGGCTGCCAGTAAAATACAGAATTGATTTAAAAACCTTATTATTTGTTTATCTAGCCATTAATGGTTTAATCCACAATTAATTACTGATCTTTTGAAGGTCACCCCCCCACCCTAAGACCAGAAGTGACAGTGTTTTTCCAGTTGCTGTCTGGAATAGTATCCTTTCTCAAATCAAGTCCTGTCCATCAATTGACAATTAAATCAAACATAAATTTATGTTTAGTTCAGTCTGAGGTCACCCTCTGATTTTGTTGGTGTCCAATCTAAATGTACTCTGTGTATGTTTAACAAGTTTTTTTTTGTTTTGTTTTTTACTGCATGTTAATCTGTTGTTGGTTTTATTCAGTTTCACTCAAATCTATTATTTGTCCTGTGTTGATTCTGATTGTACTATCACACTACTTATTCCTTTATTTATGAAAACACTGCTATTCTGCCTCGACTGTAAAGCACTTTAGGTCAGCTGCTGTTGTTTTTATATGTGCTATATAAATAAAAGTGATTGCCTTTTGTCCTACAGACCCAAATGTGTCCGTAGCCTGAGCCTATCAAAATCTATGGCAATCTTTGGAAAGAACTTAAACTCAGGCATTGCATCGACAATAGTATCGAAACATCTCAAACAGCAAATGGCTTCAGAGGCTTAAACCATCCAGGCACCTTTCCTACCAGATTAGCTAATTTTCCAGCTACTGCCAAGATTTCCCAACATAGCAGTATGCTCTGGACAAAATAAGAAAATCCATTTTTAATAAAATGAGAATTTGAATGATGCTGGTGTGCATTTACAAGCTGACATAATCTGAGTTATCTGTCATAAAACAAATGGAAACTTAATGTTGCTAATGGTATCTGGTCTGTAGCAGTAGTAATCACTGACTTCTTCCACTAGAGGGCACCTGTCTCACTTTATAAACCCCTCTGCCTCTTCTCTTCCAGACATGAGAGGGGTTTCTACCCATTAGGGCTAGTTTGCCATTAGTATTGTCTAATAATGACCTACTGGTGTCCTGCTAGAAACAAACGCTCAGCTGACAGTTAATAAAACAGTGAACTGTGGTGATTTCAATAGTGAAAGAGACAGTTACATAAAAGAAAAGTACAAGTTTGTCTCTCTGAGGACAAAGCAGTACAAAGTGACCATTCACCTTGATCTCAGTCTCTGAATAACTTTGCTCTCCACTGTTTTCCTGCTGATGTAATCCACTGGGAGAATGACACATGCAAGGGTCATCATTTAGATCATAAATCTGTAGATCAGATGATCTGTTTCAAAATAAATAAATAATATTAAGTATTTTACAAACTAACTCACTTTTATAGCTGCATAAAAATATCAAACTGAATGGTAATTAAATAATTAGAACATGATTGACTTGTTGATGTACTGATCTGATTAAAATCCTGCCGTGTTTCAGCAGCACAGCTGTTCCACCTCAAACGGCTGATTTACTGGTGTTGGTGGTTTAACCAACCGAGACCAAAGCACCCTAAGGATATTTTAATTTCTGTGAAAGCGAAAGATGCTTTAAAACAGCTTTCGTCAGGCTCAGGGTGTGTTCAAACATAGCACAAATTACTGAAATCAAAAGATTTGTTTCACTGTCAATGACACTTCAGATTGCTAGAGAAAAACTCTGAAAGATAAATCACAAAAGAGCGAGGGACAATCAGGGAGGGAGACTTCTGTTCAAGTCACAGCGCCGCACCTCAAGCTGTATAATTAGGAACATTTGCTGAGTGGTTTCTGGGTCGGAGAACCCTTTGTGGGCCTGCCAGTGTCGCAGTGCAGGAGGAGGCTTTAATTAACAGGAGATTCCTCCAACACACACACATAGTTTAAGCCTGGGCAGCTCGTCCCAAAGAGCAAAGTCCTACTGCTCTAGTTACACAGTAGCTGTCTGCTCTGAGTATATGCAACACCGTAGACTGTGTGTGTGTGTGTGGAGGCATTTATATAAGTGTGTGTATATTAAATGATCAATATCAGTTTAAATAAAACTGAGTCATCCATTAAAATGAAGACTAAGCTATCGTGTCTTCAGAGAGATGGGGGGAGCCTTGTGGGTGATTCATCACTTTCTAAAAGCCCTGAAAGAGGTGGCGCTGCATCTGTCTGATAAACAGCTGCTTACTGCACTGAAATATCATTGCAGTCACAAAATGAGTTTTATTATCACACAGTTACATCAAGGTACAATGACAATGTGCTACAAACACTGAGTTTTATAGATCAATGCAACAACTGAAACTATTACTCATTTTTTAAAGCTGTCATCACTTTTATGTCACTGAATAACAGCTTCATTAACTTATTGTTTCCACTCTAATCTTCCTCACTGTTAATTTTTTTTCCTACCTGTCTTTTAATTTCTTGTTCTTCAACGAAGCAATAAGCCTTTAATTTCTGGCAAACTGATTTCCTTTCACATGTACGAGTTGTGCATCAGTAGTTCCTTCTCTATTGTTTTTTATTAAATTCACTGTTTCATATTTAATTTATATACGAATGCCACCTAAACATCCCTCTATTCATTTCTTACATCAAACCCAATTAAAATTAAAAGAAACTTTCCATTTTTAGATAAAATTTGGTAAAATAACCCTGTGAGAGAAATATTTTGAGAGGTTGGTAGATGGAAAGTTCAAGAAAGTTCAATCATGATAGTTCATGTTATCTAGCACAGAGTCTATCACTAAGTGATTCTCCACCTCAGGTACATAAAATCTGATCCAGTCATGTATTACAGGGTGTGGGGGAGGTTGTAAAGCACATGATAAATCAGTGCAGCAGCTTGCTCAGTCAGTAACAGGGTGTGGCTTGTAGCTCTGTATGTATATGTGTGTATGTAGTTGTGAGTGGGTTGGGGTCTATAAGGTGGTGTTGGGTTTCAGAGTGGCATCTCAAGTTATTTCAAGAGCAGAGAGAAGCTAAAATCAGACGGCATGGTAATCCAATTCGACAGGAAAAATGCTCAGTGGGCAAATAGAAACAAACTGCACAAGTGTTTGTAGGTGGTCATCGGTGGCACAGGTTTGATCATATCCCATGAATTCTCATTTCTGCTCATCATGCATAAAATTTCTTCAACAATCTCTTTTACCTTTTTCACCGGATTTTACTTCAGTACAATAAAAGTGTTGTCAACAGAACAGAACCTTAAAAAAAAAATCAATGTTAACATCACATTTTACTTACCACATCACAAAATAAAATGGAAAAAAAAAGTTTCAGTGCAGAGAAATGATGTTATTCTAGTGAGATAGAAATGCACAAAATGCAGCAGAGGCAAAGGTTAAACTACAATGGAACGCGCAAACACAAACCAGATGTTACAAAAAGGAGGGGTTAATTTTCAAAGAAAATGCAAAAAGGGACGATGCAAGAAAGAAAAGGTGATACTAAGGAGAGAGTGATGACATCTAAAGTAGATACTGACTGCTGGTCGGTTGGATGGTTGGGTGGTTGGGTGGTTGGGTGGGGGGTGGTTGGTTGGGTGGGAGAAAATAACTAAGGAGAACAAAATAGTGAAGATGAAAATTAAGCCGATGAAAATGGAAATGCCAATTAAAACTGAGGAGGATTTGGGGGAGATGGTTTCCATGCCAGAACTGGTTTATTTTACCTGCTCTTATGTTCAGGTTTGGCATCTTAAACAGTTTGCTGCCCTCCACGCTCTTCTTGGCGACTGGCTCCTCTGGTTTGCCGACAGGGGAATGAGTGAGCGGAGCCTGGAGTGGGGGCTGCTGGATGTCGAGCTTCTCCAGTTCAGCCTTGCTCTTCTGAGGGGAGGCTTGGGTAAGGAGGCGGTAGGAGCCCTGACTTGGAGCTTCTTCTTCAACCTCTGGGGGTGGGGCTACTTTTGTTGGAGGAGGAGCTGAAACTGGAGTAACATCTTTCAGACCAAAGCTCAGATCGTCATCCATGGGGATTTCTGGGGCCTTGGAGGAGGCAAACTTGGAAGTATCCAGAGCCTCAAGGAACTCATCGATAACGCCCCTGGGTGGTCGCTCAATGAACTCGAACTCCTCAGAGGACACTTCATGCTCAGAGACCTCCTCAGCCACCTCTGGCTCCTCCACCTCCATCTTTAGATCCCTCTTCTCAGTTTCCACCTGGAAGCTGGCAGGATTTTTGGCCATAGCTTCCAGGACTGGAGACAGTGAGTCTGCAGTTGGTGACTCTGAATCTGAATCCTCAGCGGGGGTCTTTTTGCTCTGGAAGTCAAGTGGCTCAAACTTTTCGGTCATTTTGGGAGAATCATGGCTTGAGAACCAATCTTTCTGCTCAATTTTGACAGGTTCCTCCTCTTTGACCTTAGCTGGGGTCGTTTCCTCTGCCTCTTTAACAAGATCGAATGCGCCAAAGCTTTTGTCATCTTCGACTTTTGTTTTGTCCGCAGCTCTCACCTCCATCTCCTCAGCCATCTCCTTCAGAAGGGACACTTTAGCATCAAAAGCAAACGGGTTGTTAGCAGACAGATTAATTGGAGGGTTGGGAGACTCCATCATCCTCCGCTCTAGGATGGGACTCTGCTCCTCCGGGCTTCCCTCTGAAGAGCCAGAGTCGATTTTTTCAGGGTTGAGTGGGGAAGACTTAAGGATGTCTGGAAGCGATGGCGGAAGAGTAGAATCCTCCTCTTCCCCTTCATCATCATCTTTAAGACCAGATGAGAACTGATTCACTGACTGCATGAGCGAGTCAGGAGCCATCTTGCCCATCTCAAATGATTTCCCCTCGTCTAAGAAAGATGGTGGGCTATCCAGAGATTCTCCAGTCTGCCCGTACTGGACCAGATCTGGAGTGGGACTCTCTGACATTTTAGAGGCTCTGCTGTCAGACTTGGAGTCTCCAAAATGGGAGTAGCCACTATCCGCCAGTGGGGAATAGCCTTCAAATGGGTTATTATTCTTCTTCACCTCGTACATCAAGTCATCATCTTCATCAGACTGGTTGCCGTGCAGGTCTGGCTCATACTTGGAAGAGCTAATGGGGGCCGTGTCCTTGGAGAAGCTATCCATGGAGACCTTGGAGTTGTCTTGAGATGTTAGGAATGGTGAATCCCAGTGCTCTGTTGGGTTAGAGGAGGCAAGGTGAGACTCAGGGACCATCATCTGAGGATTCACTGGGGAGGGGCCAGTGGAGGACCTGTCTGAGCTAATCAGCTTCAGGTGCAAAGGAAACTCCGCTGTCTGCACATGGATTATGAGGCCCTGGGTCTTTCACTAAACTCAGGTAAGGACCAGCTAACGGATCTAGAAGGTCTTCCTTATTCTTACTACGGCCTGGTCCAGAGTCTCCCTCTTCAACCTCCCAAGGCATGTCCTTGGAATGAGTAGTGGGCTCAGTGGAGCGAGTTCAGGCAGTAGATCCTGCAAGCAATAGTTAGACTCTAGTCAGAGAGAGCCTCCAGAGCCAGAGCAGAGGGAGGATGGAGAGGAATCTTCCGCCCAAGTGTTTGA
>BRZM01000054.1:486433-717294 GCA_033238685.1 Lates japonicus | reverse complement strand
CCTCCGCTCTAGGATGGGACTCTGCTCCTCCGGGCTTCCCTCTGAAGAGCCAGAGTCGATTTTTTCAGGGTTGAGTGGGGAAGACTTAAGGATGTCTGGAAGCGATGGCGGAAGAGTAGAATCCTCCTCTTCCCCTTCATCATCATCTTTAAGACCAGATGAGAACTGATTCACTGACTGCATGAGCGAGTCAGGAGCCATCTTGCCCATCTCAAATGATTTCCCCTCGTCTAAGAAAGATGGTGGGCTATCCAGAGATTCTCCAGTCTGCCCGTACTGGACCAGATCTGGAGTGGGACTCTCTGACATTTTAGAGGCTCTGCTGTCAGACTTGGAGTCTCCAAAATGGGAGTAGCCACTATCCGCCAGTGGGGAATAGCCTTCAAATGGGTTATTATTCTTCTTCACCTCGTACATCAAGTCATCATCTTCATCAGACTGGTTGCCGTGCAGGTCTGGCTCATACTTGGAAGAGCTAATGGGGGCCGTGTCCTTGGAGAAGCTATCCATGGAGACCTTGGAGTTGTCTTGAGATGTTAGGAATGGTGAATCCCAGTGCTCTGTTGGGTTAGAGGAGGCAAGGTGAGACTCAGGGACCATCATCTGAGGATTCACTGGGGAGGGGCCAGTGGAGGACCTGTCTGAGCTAATCAGCTTCTCCTCAGGTGAAAAGGAAACTCCGCTGTCTTCACATGGATTATGAGGCCCTGGGTCTTTCCCTAAACTCAGGTAAGGACCAGCTAACGGATCTAGAAGGTCTTCCTTATTCTTACTACGGCCTGGTCCAGAGTCTCCCTCTTCAACCTCCCAAGGCATGTCCTTGGAATGAGTAGTGGGTTCAGTGGAGAAGGAGCCCAAGGGTGCAGCAGATCCCAAAGTGGGGGGCTGGTTGGGACTCTCAGTCAGAGAGAGCTCCTCCAGAGAGTCAGGGGAGTGAAGAGGGGAGAGAGGAGAGATGGGAGCAGGGGAATCACCCTTCTGCCCAAGTGCTTGAGTAGAGAGGGAGGAGGGAGAATGCAATACAGCACATATCAAAGACATACTCCATTCCTTACAGTGCCCACCACACCTGGGTAGAAGTTAGCATTACTGAAAATATTTTGAGGAGGGTTTGGAGATCAAGACCTATGGCATTACTTTTGTCTGTTAACAAAAACTCAAAGAAATGTGGAATGACAAACCAGTCAACACAAACTGCAACACAAAATGATTATCATTCAAAAACAAGAGCTACAGTGCAAATGAAAATCAGTTATCTCTGAATTTGAGCTGTGATTTGCATCTAAAACCACAGCCTGAATTTGATTGTCCGTGGCAGTTTATATTGGACAGTTTGCATTTCCACTTTTTTAATAAACGGATAACAGTAACACTATAAAAACCAGACAAATGCTGCTGAAAGGTTGGCTGTGGCCGGTAGACAGTTCACAAAAAGTTTGGTAAATGACCAACAAGTTCCGTATATTTCAAAAAAGCCAGGATGGGTGGGTTATTCTGACCAATAGGGTAATATTGTGCACTTGCATTGCCAAATAGTGGTAACTACAATACCCTGTGCTGCACTGCACTTTCCTACTATCTCCCTGCTTTACCCATATGCCAGGAGTATGAGATAAGGGGGGATTCTTCACTTTCTCACGTGTCATGACTAAGGATAAGCAGTCTTACAGGGCCAAACCTGCAGCAACACTTGCAGTATCAAGCATCAAGTATCAAGTATCTGATTTATTGTCAGACCAATGTGTTTCAGAATGTGGCCTTTATCCGAGTGCCTGACCACGACAAAGGTCAGAAGAAAGGACATAAAGGACAATAAAGTTGTTCTTAATACTTAAAATGTAGCTGAAGTTTTGACCCTTTAAAAAAAACATCCCCGAGAGCAGGTCTGAAAACACTGCACTGTAGTGGGTGTGGACAAAAGCACATCAGGCCACACCTGATCACAGTGACCACCAACTGTGAAGCAGGGTGTGGTAAGAGGTTCAACAGTTACGTCTTTCAAGTCATGGATGTTGGTGCAGCAACACTTTTCCTGTTCATAATATCAGTTATCATAACATTTTATTCCAATTGCTGTGGGAATGGGAGGATAAACCCCTACAGGAGGTCAAAAATTAATGAAGTAGTATAGGGTTTATGATGATTTATGATGGAGTGTAGTAAAAATTTGTTTGTTTTTTCTTGGACATTTGGTAAATCTGGGATATCCAGGTGTTGCTTACCCTACTTGACTTTGTTTGAGTAATGTTGGCCCTTCTATGGCTTTCATAATCAGTTAAACAAGTTTAACATGACTACAAAATTCTGCAGCGAAGCTGGTTGGGAGAGCCTTTCACAGTCAAGATTTTTCAGCATTTGTCTGGTGATCAGTATACCACCCAGGTTTGATGCATGGTGGTAGATTTTTTTGCCCCAGGTCTGGCGCCAGTAAACCATGCCCATTGTGTCTCTCAAACACAAACTGTTAAGTGATGGTAGATAATGATTCCTCTCAAAGAATCATTTCAAAATATTGTCAAGTTAAAAAAATCAATATTGTTTCAGGCCTGAGGAGAATCATTATTCCTCTACAAACTACTTGTATGCTCATGTCAATCTTCCTACAACAGGAGTCACGTGAGTCACAATGCAACACAAACACAAGCATTGCCGAACATCAAATTTAGTGTTACTCAAATCCACAAATGCTACACGTGACAAAAATCTACAGCTTCTAACATGCAGAGGGTTATTTTTGCCACTTAAATTAAGTGAAGAGGTGGTGAAAGAAAATAAATGAGGAGGACAGGGAAACAGAGCGAGCAGAGAGAACTTGCCTGTGGGGAATTGCATCAGAGGATGAGGCTGAGCTTTAGAAGGAGAAGGTACATCTGTAGAGGAAACAAAAGGAAAGCAGCAGAAAGTGAATTCAGTAAGTTTGTAAGCCCAGAAAAGGAAGACCAGAGGAAGTAACAGATATAATCTCCCATTACAAATGAATGGGGTTTGCGATTTGGAAATCCTAGTGTGGGAAATCACGTCTCTAAACCACAACTGATATGATAACTGTTTGGCAACCTGATGCTGTCTTATTCAGCTGGGATGCCTCAGTTACAGTTTCTATGCGTTAAGCAAAACCAGAGGGGGACATATGAGTACCTGCAGGATATTCTTCACCAAACTTAAAAACTTGAGACAAGTACAAAACCGAGGCTGGATATCCAGTGGAGAGTAACTAAGTGCATTTACTGAAGTACTATGCTAATACTTTACTTGAATCTTTTCTTTTCAGGGTAATCAATCAACTACAAAAGTAAAATCCTGTTTTTACATCAATGCATTAGTAGTAATAATCTCACCCATGGAGTCCTTTTACCACAGGCCAAGAGCATGTCTTCAAATGTCATTTTGTTTGTGCAACAGTCCAAAACCCAAAGATGTTCATTATCATTATCATGTGACAAAGAAAAACATCAAGTCCTTATCTATGAGAAGCTGGAAAGAGCAGATATTTGACATTTTTTCTTTAAAATGATCTAAAAATAGCCACTGCAGCTATCCTGTAAATACATTTTTGTGATTGTACTTAAGTAACTTACTTAACTAACATTTGCAATGCACAATGGACTTTAACTCATAACTGTATTTTTATAGTGTGCTATTAGTACCTTTTCCTTGAGTAAAGGATCTGAATATTTCCTCCATCATTGCAAGTATCAAACCTCAACACTCAACATTCATAAGATGTTGAAAGCATTACTGCATGTTTACATTTCTTACTCAACATGTTCTCTCAGGTATGTGAACATTTGTTCAAGGTTTCACTGGAAGCAAGGGGAGGACAGGTCAGATAAGAAGAGAGACAGTAACGTCAGTGTCATAGTATGACATAACAGACATGACAGGTTGCTGTGGAGAAAGATAAAGAAGCCTGGATGCATAAAAAGAGGCAGCTCTCTAAGGCAAGACACAAAAACAGAAAGAATGCACCTCTAATCAGGAGGGAGTGATTAGGTTTAGTGGTTTGTAATCCTCAGATGTGACAGAAGAGAGCAACCAGAGGGAAACACAGGCACTTCAGCATAACAACCATTTTCACATGAGCTACTTGTCCAAACCAGGAATCTACAAAATAATAATGTGAACATGTTGCGCAACAAATACTTTGTTCCGAAAATAACATGGCTGCAGTACACTCTGACACATCAACATGACTTCAGTGACTTTATCACTGATGTTGCCACAGAGAGGAAACTTGTTTCTGAGCCAAATCAGCAGATGGCTTATAAAGGCAAATTAAGCTGAATGAAATTAAGGGATAGCTTGCTGAAAACAGAAGGCTTGCCATTTTGGGCCATTTTACCAAATCAACTTAACTGCATGTGGCAAGATACTAAAAAACACATTGTCCAAAGTGAAAGGCCACATGAGGAAAAGGGCAATGAATCAAAGAAAATGCTGCTTCTATAAACTCCAGACACCCATGAAAAACTACAATAAACCAATGTGTTATAGATAAACAGAAGGTTATGTACAACATACAACAGTATGATGTATTTACATTGCTTGTTCAAACAACAGTCTAAAGCCCAGAGCTATTAAGTTTACTCCGGTGTATGACAAAAGAAAGCAACAAGTCCTCATATTTTACGAACCAGAATCAGTGAATGTTTGGTATTTTTGCTTAAAGACTGGTTAAAATCACTCCGTTTTCAAAATACCTGTCAATTAATTTGCTAAATGAAGCTCTCAATACCTCAGAAACCTTGAAAAACTAACATAATCAAACAACTAGCGAGCTAATAACCTGACATACAAAGAAGCAAACAAACTCAAAACTCAAAATCAGTTTGTCAGCAAAATCACTAATATGGCATGAGCATAGACCAATAACGGTCAATGAGCCCAGTAGAAATAAGCTGAGATAGCTGGTTCCATTGTGGATCTCTGTGGTATAAGTATGATACTGAGCGAAATAAAAACAATACATACTTTAGTAAACCTTTATATTATCTTCATTCCCCACCAAACAAAGGAGCTAAAAAGATTCAAGATTCATGGGCCAGCTTTGCAAAGCTAAAAAACAAAACTCCTTCAAATCAAGTTCCTTTGGCCAGTGTATTTAACCCTTACTGAGGCTGCTGACAAAAGACTTCATCCCTGACGTCATTAAGAAGACAGACAGGAAAAAAAAAACAGTGACAAGCACAGGGGAGTGCTCTAACTATATCACTATAAATAGACAGGAGAAGGCTGTGTTGGTATTGGATAGCTCCCACTGTGAGTAACACGCAGAATGGGACATATGCACTCTCCATAGGTAAACAACAGTTACATGTAATCAAGAATGTTTGTTGTTATGATTCCAAAAATCATAATGAAAACATGCCCTCAGCTCCTTTCTTTAGTTCAGACCTTATTATCTAAACAGGTGATTCAAGCTGTGACAAGTTAATAATCTGCACAAATCACGAACAACGCTGTATCTTACACTGATTACCAAATTGATTGGTGTATTATAAATCAAATGCTTCAGAGAATAGATTGAAATACAAATGTATGCTGATCTGATAATCTGATTATGATTAGGCCAAAATGATTCTTCATAGTAGGCCATTTTGTTTGGTTACCTCTGCTGTCGAGGTTTAGCCTCCAGCGTTGAAGATGACCTAGGATCGAACCAATGAGACACATTCAGCATTTAACTAATTCAGTGTGAGTTTCAATGAGAACCTGATATCCTTTCAGTGGGTTCATTTATGTAAAATAATAGTACTGTTCTGTTACAGATCTAATTCTGACGTTCTGACGTATATTCAGTCTAAATGCAATAGACTGCGTCTAAACTGCTTGTATTCAGACATTTCTTGTATTTCTAATTGTTACAAACAACAGATAAGCTGATTTCAAACCCATCATACTTACTGAAAGTAAGAAAGGAGCTGCAAATTTCTAGGTCAAGTTATGTATTAAATATAATATAAATATACAAAACAACAATAAACAGTTTGACCCATTTATTCCTTATCAAAAGGCCTGTAGCGTTCAACAGAAAACCTGGAACATTATCAAATCAACATAAAACAGGTTCCCCCAGTCTCCCCACAGTGGACTCAGGTTTTACTGATTTTATATAAAGGTAAGATAATACGCAAAAAGTGCATTGTAGCTAACATTTGTGTAGCTGCTGGAAAACACCTCTTCCACCTCTGTGTAAAAGGGAGAACTGGCATGGTGGAACAGATGCTGAGACGGTGTTGAGTTGTGTTCCACATCACATCTCTAATTTTGGGACGCCAGAATGCGATCTAAAAATCACACACTGAGGCAACATTATGCTGGCTTTGTTTGGTTCAATGTAAACAAGCAAAGCAGGTATAATGGAGGGTCTTCTTTAGGGCAATATAACAGATCTCCATTTAAGGCTCTTAGGTCATTGTGGGCAACGTTGTGCAACAATCAGAGTAACTTCTCTATGAACATATTAATTTCATTTAAATATTAAAACAATGGCAGACATTCCTACACCCACCCAGCCCTTGATTTTTGTATGATCTTTGCATTAATGTGATGAGGTATGTTGATTTGACAGGTATTTATTTAGTAAACATGACTTACTGCTGTTTTGTCCATAAAAAGCTTCTAAATTAGCATTCCAGGAAGAAACATTTTTCTTAATGCACTTTTAGAGCTTTACTTAAACTTTCAGAATTCCAACCAAATCCTCAACATGTGACTACATTACAAGAAACAGTGTCATCTCTGGCCTTGATGAGGATCAAACCCCTAACTAACCCTGATAGTTTCAGGCATCTTGCTGTACATGCTGAGGCATTCGCCTCCTCCTTGAGCTAAATGTATCTTGAGGAATGCCTCATAGCTTGACACTGATATATGACTTCAGGCCAACGACTCACCTGCTGCCATCTTGTAAAATAAAGAACTCAATGTACGATTCCTGTCAAAGCTCTTTCTGCTTCCTGCTGGTTAAAAATATACAGTCCAGAAGTATGTAATGATGGCTCTTTCCCTTATTTACATTTTAAACATTATCATTTCACTTCCGCTGAGTTAAAACTGAGGTCAAACCGTTTTTGAACCAGAGCAGGTTATTTTGGTTCCTGCTGGTTAGTTTAATGACAGACAGACAATTGATTTCACTGTCTCTGCTGCAGCCCCCTGAACCAACAGTTACGCAATTCTGCTAAAAAAAAAAAAAAAAAAACTAAAAAAAAAAACATTTTTATCAATAAAAACCTTCTAAGATGTGAGATTTGTGGTGGTTGTGGATCAGCATGTTTCTACTGAAGGCTCCTTGACACTCAGCAGTTCTGGGGAAAAACAGGTCACAAAGTCCAGAACCTTTTGTTTTCTGATTCCACTTTGTTCCGTTTATTTAAGCCATTCCCGTCCACAGAGAGAGAACACGGAGTGAGAGGGAAACTGGCCTCTAGCAAAACCAAAACCAATCCTAAATGCATTCTGTCTGGGAGTCTGCCGTGTAATAACTGCTGTTACTGTGTGAACTGCTGACATGAACCTGTATGACTTAAATGAGTGAGAGACGTCTGCTCATCTGCACAGCTGAGATCAAAACTTGTCCCCTGGTCACAGTATTCAAGGACTAATGTGTCTGACATTCATGCATCATCTCAACATCTGGTTTTCCTGTCACAGCTACTGAAGAAATAAATATTATCAGCTGATTGCCATATATGTATGGGTTTCAACTTACAGTATACTCTATGACTGCCAGGAAATATTAGTGCAACTATAAATGCGAAGCAATGGCAGTCTATGTCTGTCCAGACTTACGTAATATATATGTAGTGAAGACTTTGAAGAAATTTATAAAAGCTATTAAGAGTTTTTAGTGTATGAATCATTGAATTATGGCTAAAAACACTGTGAGGTCACATTGACAGTGACATTAGTTGAGTCCAAGTAGACATTTGTACCAGATTGGTGTTCCTGATTTATCATATTCACGAGGAAGGGACGGACAGACAGCATGAAAACACAATGCCTCCGGCCACGGGTGGCACCATCTGGTTCTGTGAACATCACATCTTCACATTGTCTTGTTTTGTTCAATGCAAATTTCAGAACCAAAGATAATCAATGTACAATGATAGATGACATTAAGATTATTAAATAGTTATCAAAATACCTGTAGATCACTTTTCTGTCGATTGACAGAAATTATTAATCAATCAACTAAAAGAGAGACTTGGAAAAACTGAAACGTTCTTCTGGAAATTGTAAGAACTGACAGTTACTTTCTCTTTTTGTGAAAAGAAACCTTTTCCTGCTCCATGAAGCCTCTGGTTTACTTAGGCTGATAAGATGGCAGCTTTTGTAACCTCCCTGAGCACAGCAACATGGCCTTAAAATCAGCATGAATGTGATGAATCTGCACAACATGGGTAAATATCATCTTTCACCACACTGCTTTGGAAATCTCTGCACTTATCACAGCGATAAGAGGCCAGATTTAAAACAGATTAACATGTGGTTCTCATCATATTTAGGAGTGTGTCTCACTTCTACACTGAGAGCCAGATGCTGGCTCAGATAGAACAACACATAGAAGCCTGGTGGTGTTGTTGCTTTGGGTGGAGGGGTCTGACTCTGAAGCACTTAACCCCACTTATGTGTAGCCTTCACCAGGATACAGGGAAAACAACAACACTGGACAGCACGCACACACTCACTGAGCTTTAAGCCTCCGTGACTGTGTGTCTGACATCTCCCCTCTCCATCTAATCCACCTGACCACATCACAAGCTCTCCACAAACACACACTGACGGATGTGGGTGACCCAAAAATAAGATGTAGGCCGGCGATGACTGCTGAGCCCCGTATGATTAAGCAGCCTGCCAGTCACGCCGTCTAACGGGTGGGGACAAAAACTCACATCAGACACCTTTTTTAGGCTGACGACATGAATCTGTGTGATGTAAAGTCACAGCAAGACTCATCAGATCAAACTCATGTTCAGAGAAGGGACGACAGAGGCTTTGAAAAGACAATGGAGTGGGCGGGGTAATATCTGGCAGTTACACTCCTGTTAATTCTTCCCCACATATGGTGTTATGTTTAGGGCTGCAATAATTTTTATTATTTTTCCTCAATTAATCTGCTGATTAGTTTCTTCATAAATTGAATTATCCTTTGTCTGCCCAGTGTCAGAAAACAGTGAAATGCCTGTTAAAATGTTTCATATTCTTAAAATTTCTTTGTGTGACAAAGAAATACAGAGACATTCTGTTTACAGTGATATACAACAGTGAAAAGCAGGAAATCCTTACATTTGGGAAACTGAAAGTATGGCATGTTGCTGGCCTCAGCTGGGCAGGAAAGTACGTGCAGCTCATCAGACACTAGTGGCACTAGTCCATTTATAAGCAAACATAATATTTTGTTAATAACATTGTCATATTGTCTATTAGTAATGCATTTCATAACCTGTCAGCACAGGTTATGTAGGCTACCTTTATATTTGAAAGGGTTCACTTCTTTTTTCTTGCCACTGTTAGTGAACTAGATTACTAATCCGACCAGATACTTGATGAAAGCTTTCAGTTTTGATGCTCAGTGCAACAACAACATTTTGCTTGGTAACAAATAGATCTGTAGGTTTTAATCAGTTAGTGAATCGACAGAAAATTAACCAGCAACTATTCTGATAATCACATTTAATAGTTCTATACCAATGGCTTCAGATGCTCAAATCTGAATAATTGTTGCTTTTCCTTGTCTTACATTACAGTAAACTCAACATTTTTGGGTTTAGAACTGTTGGTAAGACAAAACAAGTCATTATTTTAATAATATATTAATTGTTTTGGTCAATTTTCAAGAAAAACTAATGAAAACATGCCAAACATTTTTTGATTCCAGCTTCTCTAATGTGAGGATGTGCTGCTTTTCTTTGTCATATATTATTGTCATATATATTTTGACTGCTGGTTGAACAAAACAACACATTCAAAGACATCACATTTGGGTTTGTGAAGTTGTGAGGGGATTTTTTTCACAATTTGTCATGTTTTGTAAACAACTACGTGAAAAAGTAATCAGCTGATTAACTGACAGCAAAAAATAATCATTAGTTGCAACCATATCCTAATTACCCTTAAAAGTAGGAAAATATGACCGCTTTTTTGTATATATTTGTCTTTCGTTCAGACTGGTGACTGCGTGCTTTTAACGGGAGCTCATGGTTTATCCACCTCCATCGGTGGCCTTGCCAAGCAGCCCCACCCTGCCTCTCTGCTGCCTGCTCTTCTGCCTGGAGAAGCCCAGACAGGCCTGTTTACCTGCTACCTGCCACATCTCAGTAAACAACAGCTACAGCACCAGCTCAGAATATGCACTTCCTAAAATCACCATCAGTACAAACATCATAGAAAAAAGACAGCTAAAGAGCACTCAGACCTGTGATAGAAGCTAAAAGAGGACACGGGCCTCCACAGCTAATTTGTTTTCGTATTTGGGGTGTTGGTTTGGGTTGAGATAGGGGGGTGGGGTTGAATCAGTGAAGCCAGAGTAAGAAAATAAAACACGCAGGACTGATTTAAGGCGTTGAAGTTAGTGTGGAAATAATATGGAAATGCAGGGCAGCCGACAGGGAGTGGACGCAGAGCGGATTCCTTTGTTGTGACTAATCTCTGGGTTACAGCTTTAACTGCTAACATTACATGCTTCCATTATCGGACAAGTTATTATTTAACACGACTTTTTTTCTTTGCTTTCAGACACCAAAAGATACCTACCGGTCTCACATAATCTCATGCCTGTTACAATTCAAATTGCCCGACTGTAGGTTTATTAAGTATAACGTTGTAACGTTAGCTTAGCACTTAAGTCAAACTGATTGCTAGCAATAAAAACCTCACGCTATCGAGCGTGTCCTGTTCTTATGCTTTGCATTCAAGAAAATGATGTAGCCTGGACATCTGATACAATCCCTGTGCTGTTTCTTACTTGTTTGTGGCTACACAAACAAAAACCGAGAAAACCTAGTGTCTGGTGTCCGATAATTGAACTATGCAACTAGCAACAGCGGGTAGATGCACAGAGCAGATGGGCGCTGCTCGGTCTAGCACAATAAAGATACCTATAACGGCGAAATTAGTCAAATATTTTCTTGTAAAATGTATAAAATATACAACAGACGTTAAGTTAATGGAGCAAGTTGCTAAGACGTTGCTGGAGGATAAATGGTGCAATATTGCCAGCTCATCCAGGCAACGGTTGACATGACGCTTCCTGTCGTCTATCAGTGAAAACAGGTGGGCCGCATCGCTACAACACAGCAAAACCGGGGCAAAGCTCCCACCTCAGTCATGGGTAACCTCTGCAAAAACAGCAAACATGGACTCATTTTTCACACCATAAATACTCGTCTGTTAAAAAGTCTGCTTCCCCCATTCATATTCACACTCAGGCGTGAAACAGCAGCTCACGATCAGTGACCATCCGCTCGCCTCAGGGTAGCATCACTAGCCCGCTAACCGGGCTAACCATTACCACGGCCCAACTGCACAAATGTTATCAATCTGGACAAAATGATCACACTTTAAGGTGATCCAAGATATACCGGTGGATAAAGTTGGTCAAACCGGCAAAATGTCGCGTTTTACCCCACTTATTTATCTCTATGTCGGCGTCTGGACAAGCACACAATGCTAATCCAGATCTGATGCACAGAAACCGGTAAGATGGAAAAATACCGTTAAGATCCAGTTCAACTAAATTTCCCTCACATTGATGACAATTATTGGAGTTATTTATCACATCTAAATGCTACAAACTCATTCCCACGTAAATTAACCGTCATTTTTCAGTTTGAATACTCACAAGATGCAGGAGCCGGTGCTTCCTCCGTCACCGCAGGTCGCTCTGCTGCCTCTGCGGGGGCTGGGGATGCTTTCCGGGGTTCAGCCACTGGGAGGGCGTCGCTCTCCGGGGCAGGTTCTGGCTCGGGGGCAGCCTGTGGCTCCGGTATGATGTTTGTGATCTCCGGTTCGGCTTTAGGGGCGACGACTTCTGGCTCCTCTGCAACTAAAGGGGTCTCAGGAACAAAAGAAGAGCTGGTGGAGTCCGGGATCACCTTCTCCAGCTCAGGCTCAGGTTCCTTTACCTCTGGCATTGACACCGGTTCTGGCTCCAGTAACGTTACCGGCTCCTCTGGGGGAGCGAAGGAAGGTTCTGTGACCTCGTGTGGCGCACTGTCTTCCGCAATGTGCCTCTCCAAGGCGTCCTGAGCCCCGCCGACCAAGTCCACAATATCGTCCACGCTGAATAGGTCTTGTTTGGGCTGGTCCGGCTCGGCCTGGTAGTGATGCACCTCCTCGTTGAACAGAGTGGTAGAAGAGACTTGCTGCTCCTCGCTGTCTGCCATTTTTCTTTTTCTTCCCAAAGTGTTTCCTGAGGTGGAAAAAGTTTCAGTTCAGTAATTATCCGGCTCAGTTATCGCCTGTGACAAATTTCCACCGGGAAGAGCTGCGAAACCGCGCCGGTGAGTCCCTCCGGTAAGTCTGCTTTTCGACACCGGACAAATTTGGACAAGTGCGCCACACGACAGCTGCCCCTGAGTCGGACCCGACTCCCAGATGGCCACTGTAAAGTTGAGAAGTGGGGAACTCCGCAGACCAATTACATGCAATTTAACCTCTGAGTGTCACGAGCTGTGACCAATCAGAGTGGTAAAAGTACACGCTGACCCCGCCTTCTCCCAAAACTCCGCTAAACCTGAGTAGGAGCAAAAAGCAGAGTCAGTCCTCCTACCCTGACATAACTTCTGGTCCAGCAGGGCAATTATTACATAACTTTAACTTACTCCCCTTCTTCCTCCACTGGTTCAAAGTAGATTTACTGAAGTACTGTATTGTACATTAATTTTTCCTTTTTCCACATCTTTTTTTACAGCACTACATATAGCCATAATTTCTAGTTACTTTTCAGATTAAGATTTTAGCTTTCCGCAGGCAAATCACACTGGGGTTACCAGCCTCTATTTCAAGGGGAGCCTGGTCAGGATGGCATAATCACAAGTCTCAGACAGGACAATACAGTTATTCCAAGTGTCCGTGTGTACTGTGATCTGTGCAAAGATATGAAAGAAGTTTGTCTTGGATGGTTTTATGAATAAAAATATAACATTGACTTACACAGCGCATAGAGAGAGATGGCCAATTGACTCTGGAGTACAACACAACTAAGTGTTTTAAATTGGTGACAAATACACTGTGATAAACAGTTATACAGAACTGGTAACAAGATGGCAGCAAGCAGCCTATTCCTGGCCTCCAAAGAAAAACAAGCCTTGTGAGAAACCTGTCTGAAATAAAACCCTAACTTCAGCCTTAGTTTCCTCACAAACACCAAAGTAACAACATTTTCCTCTTCTGAGTCGACTCTTCACAGTGTAGTTTCTGAAGGTTTTTTTTTCTTGCACTAGAAAATATCATTAACTTGGTTTGAAGTTTGCAAAAATATCAGTGTCTAGTTGTGTCTCCTTTTTATGTTTCAGACTTTTGTGAGATCTTGTCAGTTCCACCAAAGTAACCTTTCCCCTCTAAACTTCTCACATGGTTTCAAATACAGGCTCCAAAGAAGTCAAGTGAAAGTCAGCACCTTAAACCTTTATGCCACCAGGGGGGATTAAAAACGCAGATATGCAAAGTCATTAACTAAAACTCTCAAAGAATGTAGTAAAAGTGCAACATTTCCTTTTGAAATCTAGTGGAGTGGAAATACAAAGCAGCAGGAAATGGAAATACAGGTATATTCAAATTCTACTTAAGTACAGTAGTCAACCACAGTAACTTTCCACCACACATTCAACATGTGCTCACACATTAGCACATGGATAGCTTTAGATATAGATTTAGATATTCACTGCTGCAGCCATTTTCAGTCAGTAATAAGTACTGAAGTTTGAGGTTCAACCTCATATTTAATAGGAGTAACTTTCAGTGAATAGGCCTGTACACTGAACTCACCTGTTTCAAGCATTAACATGTGCTCACATGGAATCCTGAGGCAACATGTCAGTCAACCAGGGATGACTAATCACAGGGTTTTACAATTTTGTCAGAGGCAGAGATATGCTGCATTTAGGGAACCTGGGAAATGTAGTTTACTTGTTTGTAAAACTGGATGATCTTTAAAATATTAAGCAGCCTTGAAAAGGTACTTCTTAAATCTGGACTTTGCCTAAATAAAATACAGACTAATACTATCAGACCAAAGAATAAGTTAGTAAGATCGTGAATCTAACCAGACATTTATTGCCTTAATGACTTAATTACAGGGTAGTTTTAGATATTCCCAGTCAGTACTGAAGTTTGAGGCTTTTTAACTTTCAATGCTTTCAATCTTGTAGAAAAATGAAAAAGATTTAAAAGATTTCTATTAAGTTTATAACTTTATGAGCTACAGAGCTTGCTGAATGACAGTGTTGCTTTAGACTACTTTTAAATCAATCAGTCTAACTTAATTTGTGTAGCATTGTTTATACAGATTAATGCAATTCAGGGTGCTTTACAGGAGACTGACACACATGAAAAATAGAAATGACAGTGAAGGACCGTAAAAATAGATTAAAAGGAAATAACAATATTTATTTTTAACAATAATTCACATGAAACATCTTAGTCAAAAGTCAAGATGAAGATTTTAAATCATATTTAACTAACTCAAGAACTCAGCTTATTAAAGGTTTAAAGACTCAGCATCAGTCTACATGACAGAGTACAGCCAAGGCTGATGGGAATGTCTTTTGCAGGTATTTGGTCAAAAAACCAAAGTATTAGACAAATTAAAATTGACCTGATGATGGAGCAAGATGATGTCTGAGGATCATCAGAGTTATTACAGTTAATCCTCTGTGGACCATGAATAGCCAGTTTCTATCCAAATTTAGTGCAAATTTCAAAAAAAAAAAAAAAAAAATCACTCAGATACAATGTAAGTTAAGTCTTATTTCCAGCCACTCCTGCTGTGTGGCTATGAGTTGACTGTTCGATGGAGATAAACAGCTGGTAGAGCTGCAGTCGGTGCCATTAAATTACTGTGGAAGAAGAGGATACGACACAATGAGGCCATTAACAGAGCTCCAGTCAAAGCTCAAAGGATGGAAAACCATGTCAAAAACATGATGAAAATGTCTGGTTGTTTCATATCAGGAAGGTTCTGGGCTCCTTGTTTCTCTACACAGATCTGATGTTTTCCTCTCTGGACTGGAATTTAAGTGACATTTTTTCCACTGCATGATACACCAACCTTTGAATCTCAGCCAAGCCAAGACTATTTCACTACAGGCACAAATTGAAAAAGCTCATGAAGAAAGGATGGAAACACACCTAATGTCAATCCATATTTCAGTCTGGACTAAAGTGGTGGACCAACCAACAGACTGAAACTGTCATCCCTAGAGTCATGCTGCTAGCTTGGCTAAAACTAGAAGTTGCCTAACCAAATGTTTTGGCTCACATTTTGGAATAACAAAGCTTTAAATTAACAATTAGCTTTAAAAAATCAGATACCAGTGTTGTCCACCACTTTGGTTTGGCTAAAAGTATTTGATGAATTTTGTTTTGACATTCACGGTCCTCAGAGGCTGAATTCTGAGTTAGATATCTTTACAACTGTCTGATGGATTGTCATGATGTCGATAACACATATTCAAGATCCCTAGAAGGCACATGCTAAAGGCTTTGGTGATCTCTTGACTTTTTCTCTAGTGACAGGAGCAGGTTAAAGTTTTCACTTGTGCTGTGATATATCTCAACATCTACCGGCACAAAATCTGGCAGTGTCATTCATGTTTCCCAGAGGATGAGTCCTAATGACTTTAGCTCACATACAGGTTCAGAGCCACAAGCAGGGCTGTGGGCTTGTAGTTTTGTTACATTCTATTCTTTGCTTCTGAACAACCCAGCTGCTCCACAGAGATCAATAAAGTCTTTGGAAAGAGGTGTGCAAAGCTTCAGAGGAGCACAGAGTTGAAGTCAGCTTCAGAGTGAGATATAGAGTTACATGGCATGCTGAGGACAGGCCTGAGTCTATATATAACATGTAAATATATATGTCTGTAAGTATATATGGCTGCTTCAGAGACAGAGCAGGACAACATGATAATGTGGGAGAGAGACAGAGAGGGGGTGGGGCTGCTATCAAAAATGTCTCTTTATTAAAATCAGATCTGTTCCCCTCTGACACAATTAAGTTTGACTGATTACATATTGATAATAAAATGTATCTCATGTAGTATATAATTCTATTATAGCATATGTATCCACACAATGTTGAGAGAATCTGCTTGTTTTCAAAGCCTAAAGCTAGGGTAGTCAGAAATCTGGAAAAGGCACACACACACACACACACACACACACACACACACACACACACACACACACACACACACACACACACAAAGAAACGTTCCAGAATTGTCTTGTCAATCATTTATTTAACACACATTTTTACAGTATTCTATTCTTTACAGATGACATCACTGATTATGTAACGGTTATATATATATATATATATATATATGTATATATATATCTCATATAATCCTCTGTCAGTCAGGTCAGGGTCTGTATTTCCCAAGATAAGAACAGGCTGAAGAGCAGCAGAATGGAGAACAAGAGGAAGGCCAGCATGCTGGAAGAAGACTTTGAAAGTCTCTCTGACTTACTACACAGAGAAAGTAAGTCACTGATGGAGGAGATCTACGAGGAATTTCTCCTACGCTTCAAGGAGGACAAACAAAAGTTCAAGAGCTACGAGAAGCTGCTTGAAATGCTGAAAGACAAGAAAAAAGAGACAGTGACCTCCCTGCCTTACAAATGAATAAATGAATTAATAAGCATGAAAAAAAAAATCTATTTTTTTGAAATGAACATTTCTATTATCTTGACGGCCGCTCATCCATTTGACATAAAACTTGGTGGGTGTGTTGCTGAAGACCCAGGCAAGAGCCAACAAATCCTCCAACCTCAACAATCATACAGGAAGCTTAATCCTAACCTCAGGTACAACCCACAGAAGCATACCAGCAGCGCACTGGAGCTTCATTGTCCTGTTTATATCTGTTTAATGTCATCTGCTTAATGCTGTGGAACGATCTCAGTTTGGTAAGGCTTAGGCATAAAAAGTACTTGGTTAGTTTTAGGAAAAGATCAACGTTTGCAATAAAATTGGTTGTGGAGTGGTCATGGGTTAAAGAAACAACAATAACTACAGGGTTTGAACAGGAACTGAACAGTGGTCTCCTGTGTGAAAGACCTGTATTTTTGACCAATCCATCCATCCCAACCTCCTCCTAATGCAAACTTTGTTGCTCTTTATACTACATCACCCACTTTGTTGCCCTTATAATTACTACAGCCACTAGATGTTGCTTAACTAAAAAACGTAATTATAAGTTGTAATAAGCTGCTGCACAAATGACCTGTGGGCTATTTTTGTCCTGGAGGACAGTTTCAACTGTGACCCAAACTCAACTGACAGAGGGTTCTGTGGCATCACAAGTGTAACATTACAATGTGATGATAGGTGCTTTTGACTTTATGCAGCACTGCACAGCACTGACTTGGCATGCTGCATGCTGGGCTTAGAACAATGCATGCTGGTTAGAAATTTCGTCTGCCTTTAGTTGACACTGCACACATCATCATGTAACATGACATTAAAAACTTGCAGGTACAAAGCACCTTCAGGTTATAGAACTTTGTCCTTATTGGCTGAAGACTTCACTGACAAACATAACATGTAATACGTTTTTAATCTACGAACTTGAAATCCGTTATCTCCTATGGCTATCTCTCTCCAAAGGAGTGTAATGTTTGTGGTCTTCTCTTTGTGGTATTTCATATTTTACATATGGGCACTAACAGTGTACGTTTAATTTCCAGCAAGAAACCTGTTCGGTTCCTGTTCGGTTTGTTATTGTAAAAAAAAAAAAAAAAAAAGTAACACCCCTAGAGGTCATATTTTTTATTCTTTACATTTCATTTCATTTGTCCTCCTGGCAGTGTGGTGACCCTTGTTTTTTATTCTCAAGTTTATGGTTCTCAATAAAACAGAGATAAATACAGATAGTCTCTGAAAGTGTTACTTTAGCAGGTATTCCACCATACACCATAGTCCATCAACCTAGACGTTGTCATATTTTTATACATTACTTAGATTAATTCCACATTTGTCAAAAGGCTAATGTAAACTTGTGTCTGAAAATGTTTTACAACAACACATCCTTGGTTGATCATCTGCAGTTCATGTTCTCCATCAAGTTGGGTGTAGTCAGCTGAATCTCAAACACACCTACTGATACAGTGCCCAGTGACATTGCAAAATGTGATGAGTTTATAAATAGAACCCATAACCCCCATCAGGATATTTTATAACAATATAACAACATAACAATTCCACGTACTGACAGGCACATTTTAAACGGGCAAAAACATAGTTACTCGTTTTATATCCTCACATATAAATCATGCATTAACTATCATAACACACACACTTGTCGCCATGCCTCACCCCACCTCAGAAATATCTCTCCATTAGGCTTGTGTCGGCTCTGCAGAATATTTTCCACCAAACCAACAGCAACACCTTAATCCATGATGGAAATATCAACTGGAGCACACACACACACACACACACACACACACACACACACACACACACACACACACACACACACACACACACACACCAGTTGCCCATTCCTGATGCAATACACTCATGTCATGAATTTGTAGGGAGGAGATAGATAAACCACAAAAAAGGTTTAAAGGCTCAGGCAGCTGAGTAACACACAAACACACACGCACTCTCAGGCAGTGGACATCAGTTCTAGAGAAAGTGAAAAATGCTGTGTAATCCCCTCCCATCTTTGTCTCCTAGTGGGTGTAGCTGAGGCACGTGTGTTCTTCTATTCTTGTACTATTGGACAGTTATGAGTTTCAGACCTGGAATGTGAGCACATTTTCTTCCCAAATACAGTATTTATGTGAGAGGTAACTGAAATTAAACCGATCTGATATCTGCTTGGTGAGTGGTAGTTTCAAATCAGATATGTGCTACGCTGAGGAAACCTTTATAAATATAAATAACATAACAAACAACTTTACATATACATTTAGACACAGTGCAAGGACTGTGGATTTTGTCTCCCATCACTTACATTGGAAGGTTTATCATGGATCATTTAATGTCCAAAATGAACAGTATGAAAATCCTGTTTTGATGTTTACACGAGCATGTAAGTACTGTTTCAAGACAGACTTATCCTTTAATACCCTGGGGAAAAAGATGGGGTTTGAAAGAAGGTGACAGAGAGTCAAAGAAGCTGTGTCATGCTGGGCCAGCATCACACACACACACACACACTGCAGGAGATCAATATGCTGTGATGGAGCCAGGCAATTGTGAGTCAGCACTATATCTTTGCATTGTCCCCCTCTTTGTTCTGTTCTTTTAATCTCATTGTATCCCTCATCTTTCTGGTCCTTTCCAACACTGCTTCTTATGTTTTCCCTTTGATAAACAGATCTCTCTCTCCCCCCTCCCAACCTCTCAGCATCACTTCAGTCAGAACCACAACCTCACACTGTGTGTTTATAGTAAGTGTGTGACAGCTACAGATTCTATATTACCTGCAATACTCTGATTAAGAATAACTATGAAGTACTTGTGCTTTATTTGAGTATTTTACGGTGGCCACAAAGTGCAAATCATAACAACAAATAGGAAAACTACAACAAATCAAAAAATTAATGTTTGGTTTCATTTATAAGGCCCAAATCACTAAAGATTAACGAATCAGAACTCAGAAGTTTTTTCTTCTTTCCTTTCCCATGAAACATGTGATGACCCCACAGATTTATCCAGAAACCCTTTAGTGGATGCAACAGGAAACATTAAATCACCTGGTTTAATATTTTTCATTTTAGTTTTGCAGTGGTGAAAAGTATTTCCATTGTCTGCTACTTCATACTTCTACTCCACAACAATTCACATGTTCACATGGTAATATTGTAAGTTTAACTCCACTATCTGACAGTTTCTACTTTTTATATTGTTTTATGTAAAAACACATATGGTAGGCTTATAAAATACAAAACATTGTCAAAAAATGTAATTAGTGACTCCCAGATTTTTGACTTGTCTAATGAGTCTGTGAGTTATCAGTTCCAACAAAGAGACATTTCCCTTCTAAACGTCTCATGTTGTTGTATTAAATCTTTTTTTCACGTATTACAAAAAATTTTTTATCAACTGATGACCCGTCAGATTTATCTGGTGACTGTTTTGAGGGGCCCAACCCCTAGGTTGGGGGCCACTGGACTAAACTAGCTCACTGTATAAAAAGTAGTTAGAACCAGCTCCAGCTCGAGCAGCTACAACAGTAAAATGCTGATGAAGCATTGATGACTCAGTATAAATACATCTGTGGGACAGTCTGACCTTGGTAGCACTACATTAGCTGTGTTTTGGTCTGTACAGATGTGTTTTTACAAATTCTACGTTGTTTGAAAGCTTTAAGTCTCCTGATTCTATCTGTGCAAAGCATTTTAGGATCCACATATCACTGCAACAGAAACAGACACAGAACTGGTTTGGACTAGAAACTGTATATATCTCATTACTCAATCTGACTTTCTGGTTGTAAAACTGAATGAGTTTCCCTTCGAAGGAGACCAGGGTTATGACTATAATCAAAATGGTTTAGAACCAGTAACCTTTTTATTTTGGGTGCATTATTTATGGTATTGTGCACAAAAAAGGGAGTGTCTGCTAAGGAGTTACCAATCTAATAATGTCAGATGTAATACATCAGTCACAGGAGACATCTACTGCACAACTTTTGAACCACTTTTAATATTTGAAATACATTTTGATGATGGTACTTTTATGATCAGTAGTTTTGAATTTTGAATGCAGGACTGTTACTTGTAGGGCATTTTTATACTGTGGTAGTGGTACTTTTACTGATGAATTACTACTATTATACTTAGTTTATGTTATTGTTTTATCTGTTGAGGTCACAGTAGAATAAAAGCTTAATTTCTTAAGTTTTATGGGTCAAGCAGAGCGAGAGCACACAAGGAGATGAACAGAAAGGATGCTGGTTTAACAGTCGGCTTTGTTTATAGACTAGTGGGAGTGTGTTTGTTCAGTGTGTGTGCGACTTCATTCACTGTGATGTGGCTCAGATTGAGGCCTACACAGACACAAAGGCTGCTCTGTTTGACCTGCTGAGCCTGTGTGTCTGTCAGGTTTGCTAGACTTATGAGGACTCGTGACAGCTACCACCCTTTTGAGGACAATTTGGGGGTTCTAATAGTGCCTGTAAGGTTATTGGTCCAGAAAAAGGGCAAATGGGATTAGGGTAAAGGCAGATTAAAAATATTTTTGACAACCTACTTTTTTTTTTACAACAAAAACTACATGAATAAAAAGTATCAAAAATGCAACGAAAAAAAACAAATGATAACACCCAAGACGGGAAAAAAATGAAATGTATAAAAATGAGACAGAGAAAAGTAAAACTTGGTCTCCAGCACAGGTGTAATTTGAGGTGTTAAAGGATGTTAAAGAATTCAGGTTTATTCAAAATGGTGAATTTCATATAAAAGCTGTTAAGATTCTGGGAAACAAGGACACGTGTAAAATATGAGGGAAAACACCATGAGCCTCCTGTGGCTTTTCATATGAATCATTTCAAACACTTGTCCATGAGTCTGACTCAAAGTAAAAACAGAAAGTATTCAACTGGAACAACCACTATCTAACTGCATAAGGGATCTACTTGGCCTTTCTCGTGTTAAGATTTGGGAGTTCAAACTTGGTAAGATCAACTGTGGAGTCTAGACTCTCGAGGTTGTGAGATTGCAATTTAGATAACAGCACTCTTACTGATGCCATCAGCTCATTCACAAATGTTCACTTTGATGGTCAACTATACTGAGTATGCGGTTAAATCAAATGAAAAGCAGACATGAAGGATGGACACAGAGGCAGAAGGACAATGTACCTCAGGAAACTGGTGGTGTTCTGGAGGAAATACCAAAGGCTGTTTATGCCATAAATGTGTTGATTAGTAAGAGTGATTTGAGCTGTGTAACTATAATGAATTAAAATGAATTTGCAGTGCTTATCAGTGCTGTTGACCTGCAGACCAGAGTGTTTCATCTCTCTAAAATCAACTGGAAGAAACTGGAACTAGAAAGTATATCTGCCAAGAAAATCCAGCATGGTAAAAAGTGCAATATTTCCCTCTGAAATGCAGTATAGCAGAGGTAGACAATAGCATGAAATGGAAATACTCAAGTAAAGTAAAATGCCTCAAAACTGCATAAGCTCAGTACATCCACAAAGGCCACAACTGCAGTTGCCTCACAGATGATTCTCAGCTTCAGTTTGTGAATCTGTTCGCCACCTGCTGGCCATCAGTTGTCACTGTTTCAGATTTTTTTACCTGAGTCATTTCACTGACACCAGCCAAAGCTCAAGTGTTAAAAACAGGTCAGCTAGACAGCAGCGGCATCACAGTGACAGGCACATCTGTGATACTGATGATGGCTAATGTTTCGGAATTGTTTAAAATGGGCAGAGAGTAATAGTTTTCATTTATTTAGCAGTGTACAAATTAGAAAAATGTGCATTTGCATGAGTCTTTGCAGAATAATAGAATAGTTTTTTTCATTATGTGGCCTTTTTAAGTTTCTTTTATCATTAACACAGAGGCTTCAGAGTCCTTAAAAATATTTCTGATTTTACACAACTATCAGATGTTGTGTGATGAAGAAACAGGTGTAACAGCTGTTTAGTCACTGTGCTGCGATTATTCTACCTGTACGTTCAGGCTCAGTTTTCACAGGAAGACGTGTTCCATGAGTCGGGCTCCGTCTAGGTCTGGGGACAGGACCCTGGTCCCGCTCTGGTCCAGCAGGATGGACAGGACAGCCTGGCTCAGGTCAGCCCGCTTCAGCTCAGAGCACAGAGATGCAACATCACTCCAAACATCCACTGAGGAGTCTCTGTCCTCCAGGATCACACCCTCCAAAACCCCTGAGAGGACCAAGACACACAAGGGTCACCTCAGGTCAGGTGTTGATGGTTTGTTTCCTCTGTTCGCCCTGTTTTTTTTTTAAGTATATGGTCACATTTGGGATTCATATTTATGCCCCGTGAAGCCTTGCAAAAGCAGCAGACACTGACTTTAACATTTTGCAGTGAACAGTTTTTAGTCAACAACATTCAGGGCCCTCTGTGTATCTTTAGCCTCCTGTCAGAAACCTCAGTGTCATGTTCAGCTCTTGTCTCAACTTTGAAACACATATTTGCAAAGTCATCCCAGAATTCATTCAATTTGGAGCTTTACAGATACTGAATCCATCATACACGCTTTCATTTCCTCACGACTTGATCACTGCAGCGCTCTCTGAACTGGCATGAATCATAAACCAAATAGTCCAGACTGACTTTTAAAATCAGTTACCTTTCAAATCACTCTTAAAAACATACCTTTATTGTGAGCCTTTCTTATGTATCTTTTTTAATTTGGTAAACATACCTATGTGAGGTTGTGTGTATACATGAATGTTATTTTGTCCTTTGCTCTTACTATTTGATCTCATTGTTCAGTTCTTTTTGCCTTTTGCCTGCACTTTGTAAAATACTTTGGAATCTTAGATTCTTTATCACTCTTATCATTATTATGCAATGTTGCACCATCATGAACTACAGTAGCCCAGAATGGACAAAACAAACTGTGGCTCTAGAGGGGGCCTTTTTTATTTTTGCGTTACCTGAAGGCCACCGTAGATTCTCCTACACTCCTGGAAGAGGAGGGGTGAGGGGAGGAGTATTCAGTGGGTTGCAATCTGGAACCACACCACTAGATGCCACTAAATCATTCACACTGGTCCTTAAACATTTTAGAAGAATGAGCTCACTTGCAGCTGCAAATATTTTAAAAACATCCCCGAACGTGGCAAAACATAAAACACTGCAATAGTCTCCTTACACATACTGAAGTAACAGTGAAGTAACAATATGCAAAACATATCTTTGTGTGGAGGTGGATTCTATTCTCCAGAGGAAGCAGAGTGTGGACTTTCACTCGTGATAGAAATGTTCTGTCAGATTTGATGGAGGTCACAACTCATCATCAACACCAAATGATCATGTCAACTGTTAGATCCTGACAGATTCTGTCACCTGGTTGAAACTTACTTATCAAACAGAACATCAGCTACATGTGGAGAACATTATTAGTAAAACTCAGCCATTATTCTGCTCCTTACTGACTCTAACTTTACTGCATTAAAAGTTTATTTTGATGCACAGATCAGTCCGCACAAGATGAAACAAAATGCAGCAAATGTCAAAGTCAACATACAGTACAGGTGTGTGATAGTGCCTTTATATGGTACTATCATTGAATATATTTATGGTATAGTCCTATTGTTTCTTTCTTTTTTCTTTTTTCAGCTTCTGGTTACAATATTAGTTATTTGTTGGTATTCTTTTCTTGCTTTTTGTTTTATGATTCATGTGGCTGCTGTAATGCTGAGATATAACAGTGGGATTAATAAAATATCTATCTATAGGTATAAGGTGGTCTCAGGAGGTTTTAATGCACCAATATTACACTGCATCATTTAATAAGTATAAACACATCCTCAGGTCCTCCTACGTCTGCACAAGCAAGTTTGTTTGGAGCCAAGAAATGACCAAACATGCACAAACAAAAGATGACTACTGCCTGAGGGAACTGTGTTTGTGGTAGCACTGGCTTCGCGCCTGCTGATTGTTTGTGATTATTTACGTACCTCGTCCTCGGCTGACAAAGCTGTCCAGGAGCTGCAGCGCTAACTCCCGCTGCTGAGGATCAGCCAGCAGAGAGGAACAGGTCCTGCCCACTGACAAGAAGGCCGCCCGGCCCTGCTGACGTTCTGTCAACAGCTGGAGGAGGGTGAGGCTGGGTGAGCGATACAGAACCCAAATACAGTCCTCTGAGAGAGAGAGAGAGAGAGAGAGATTCACATATAGAATGCTGCTGAATGAACTTAAAATGACTTACAGTGTACTTGTTAGGACCCTCTTTGACATAATACATTCTCTAACCCCTCCGATACCCAGTATTACCAGGTCCAGGATCACCAATATCAAAACTGATATTGATACTTTTTATGAGGTGAATGCATTCGCCAAACATGAGGCATTTATTTTAACTATTCTCTGTTAGTGATGCGTGAATCTTTGATCTGTCTTTCAAAGTGATGAGGACTGGCTAAGAAGTCCTCACAACAATGGCTTAAAACTGACACTAGTCCTCATAAAGAAAGCAGTACAAGCCTCCACACACACACACTCACACATACACACACATATAGACACACACAGACACACACACATACAGACACACACAGACGCAGACCAGCTGTGAAGTCCTTGCAGTGGTTAATGAACTCTGCGGCACTGTGGATGAGGCCTCTCCTGCACATGCTCAGTGCGGTCTTCCTGTCCAGCCCGCAAGCCTGATAGACGACAGTGCCCAAAGTCAGACACAGGTCAGCCACGCTGGTGTTTTTCTGAGCATGCTCGGTAAGGATATCACCCAGATGCTCGGAGAAGGTCAGTCTACGAGGAGAAAGACTTGAAACACCAGCAGAGATCACGCAAACAGTTTACGCTGTGATAATTTGCTGCATTTACTTGTTCTGAGTGATGGCGTGGGTGACGAGCTGCGAGGCGCCGTGCTGCAGGGCAAAGAGGACGCACTGCAGGGAGAGAGGGGCCGACAGCTCGACGCCGGCCGGGACGGTGATCAGCAGGGCCTGGAAGAACAGGAGGAGTGGGGGGACTGACCCCGTGGAGGCTCTGACACCTGGGAGGAAGTGACAGGTGTACAGGAAGACATGTCTCAGTAACTTTAGACCCGCAGATACTCCAAGGATACACCAAAGATAAATGTATGACTTTAGTACAAACTGTAAACATGCTCATGAGGGTGGGTGGTTTTACACTGAAACTACAGGAAAAATTCCACTGTTAAGGTCAGACAGTTCATACTTTGGATCGAAAACACATCACATTATTATGTTTATACTAATTTTCCAGATAAAACAATTAAACAGGCATACAAACTCTCACTTCATGCTGACATTACTCTGCACAGTCAGTTGATGTTTATTGGACACGTACAGGTCATTTTTATAGACTAACTTGCTTCGTACCATGTCTGAGTTTAGCTGGTCACCCTTTCCACTCCCCCACTTACCAGCTTTAACGCCAGTACTGTTGTTCAGTGCCCGAGTACACTTGCATATCTACACATCAATGAGTTGGGGCTTTGGGGTCAAGCGTAGTCGTATCTGGGCCTGTGTCCCTGATGTGAAAGCCCTCTTAGTGTATAGCCCCATTTAGTATTATCATAGCTTCTGTTTCTCACTGGAGTATGTGTCACATTAGCTGCCAAAGATAACAAATGTCTATCAAAGGTGGTGTGTATTTAGAAATATACAGTGCAAGGATGTCAAATAAAAAATTCACCTCTAAACATTAATTTTAAATGTTTTCCAGCTACTTTATTTCAGAATAGTGAAAACGTGCATTTGACAGCTGCTATGTAATGTGTTCGTAAATCACTTATTTATACATAGTGTGCATACATACATACAAAGTACAGATGTGTGTGTGTGTGTGTTGCCCACCTTTAAACATCTCCATGATGTTGAGGTTCCTCAGGACTCCTCGAGGAGATCTGGCAGCGAAGAGAGCAGCTTCCTCATACTGAGCTGAATCAAAGAGCTCAACAAATCTGACAGAGAGAGTGGAGGAGAGGGAGAAAGATTCAGAGAGAGTTCAGATAAACTGATCCAAACTTGTTTGTGAACGCAGCACCTGTCCAGGTAATCTGTCAGGAGTTTGGACTCGTCGACTCCAGTCGGCTCATCGTCCTCAAACAGCTCAGCGTGGATGCTGTCATCTGTCACTGCAGAGCAAACCGGAGAAGGTTTGAGTCACTACAATCAAAGGTGTTAAAATATTTATTTACAGATGTGTGAGCGTGATGATACCTTCACTTTGTTTTTAATTTACTCCTGAGTGGCACCAAAGCAAACTGATGATATAATAAAAACTCCTGGACATAACATCAAAACTGTCCACCAGTCTCACCGCTGGTCTGTCTGATGTTCTCCAGTGTAGAACGCAGGAGTTCCTCCAGATGAACCTGCTGCCCCTCCTCCTCCCAGCTGGACAGACAGTCACACACAAACCTCAGACGCTTGTATCTGCAGACAGACAGACAGACAGAAAAAGAGCTCAGTAGAGTCTATGTCAACATGAAATTGTCAAAATTTTAACACACACACACTGACATTTTCATGTCTTTATCTTAAGTATCTTAAGTATTTCTGAGATCAGGCCAGACAGAGACAGCAGCAGGTTTAATGTTTTCAGCTCTTACAGGACTTTCAGTCGTTCGTTCTCGGTGCTCAGCTGGTCTCTGTGGCACTCAGTGGTCTGCAGCTTGGTGTCCAGCCCAGCTTTGACCTCCAGAGAGACACAGCGACTCTTCCTGTCCAGTAAAGCAGCTCTCTGAGCCGCAAGACGCTTCAGATTCCCGTCCAGAGCCTCAGGATCCTCAGACTCAGCCACTGTTACACCTGAGAGATGAGACAGACAGAAGCAGTTAACAGCCACTCATTCTAGCCATGGATGGATAATGAGATAATGAGGCACACAGACATGCTCACACAACTAACAGGACAACTAAGTGAACTTGAACCAATCAAGCCTAAGTATCAAATATCAGAAGTACCAGGTATCCATGTGCTCTGCTCTTTAGATGATTTCCGTCTCTTGATCTCCTCTTGAAGTTTTGCTGTTTCCCTCTGAAGGCCAGAGATTCTGGAAAGAAACACATACAAGCTTATTTCCACATCCAGCAGTTTCAGAGCAACATGATCATTCATTAGGAGTAGTGTTTATGTGACCCTGATGAATGTAAGTCCAATATTCCCTCTCTTCTAGCTCGTTCTCTACCAGCTCCTGAGGGAAATACCTGGCTCTTTAGCTGCTAAATGCTCCACTGTGTTCATCAGCTAGTCTCTAACTGTGTGTGTCTGATGTTTTCTGCTGAGCAGGTAGGGTCCAGTGCCTTTTTACAGCTTTTTCTCTGAACACAGCTGCCTGCTGCAGCGGAAAACAACACTATGAGAGCGACGACAGTGAAACACGACAGGTGGTTGATTATAGGAAAAGACAAAAAAATGTATGTAATGTTAGTAATGTTGGAGTAAAAAAATTATGGCAAGTCAAAATTGTGATATTATAGCAAATTTTAGACCTAAGTTAAAATACTAAATGGACAAAATGGCACAATCTTGGTCACCATATGTCGGTATTGTGATAGAAAGTCAAAATCTAGATTTAATATTTGCTTAGATTTACTAAATCATAATTGAGAGGCCTATTTTCTCATAATTGGTCCATGGGGTACAATAAATCAAATGGAGACATTTACCTTACAGTTAAAATGAATAGATAAAATCATGAGCCCTCAAACAGAAGAACATTTCCTCACTCAGTCAAGGTCTAAATTCTATTTGGTCCTCACAAAGACAGCACAGTAGCACACACACCTGTCCCGCAGCTGGTCAGCTCGTCTCTGGCAGGTTATTAGTGATTTGGGATGTGATGTTGTAGCCTCCAGAGTTCGCTGAGCCGCCCTGGTTTCACCCTCCCTCCTCTTCAGCTCCCTGATGACATCGTCATACTCAGCCTTTATGGTCAACAGCAGTCTCTTATAATGCGTTGTTCGTGCAATCACCTGTCGGTAAAAAAAAAAAAGAGGGAGGAGGGACAACAGGATAAAGCCCAAATTAATTTTGTTCTCTGATTTACTCAAAAATTAAGAAACAGTAATCTTGTAACTGCTTAACCTGCAAAATTGACTTTGACGCAAACAATCATAAATTATCCAACAGCTTTACTAAAACATAACATTTTAGGAAATTCTGGAACAGAATTGTAGTGTTTCATGATTTATCCTATGGAGGTTCGAAAAGATTTCTAATGCAACCCTGTAGAATAACTCTGTTATGACTGACAGCCCTGCATTGAAAAATGTCATTTATGTAAAAGTATGTAAGTATAATCAGGAAAAATATTCTTAAAGGATTAAAAGTAAAAGAACTCAATACAGAAAATGGACTCTGTGAGTGTTTAACTATCATTTATTATATTATTAACATTCATGCATTAATGTGAAGCAGGATTTTACTGTTGTTGGTTGAGGTATTTAAGCTATTTATGTAATTTAGCACTACACCTATTATTTTCATTATCAATTACTCTATTTATCATTTTCTTGATTAATCGATTGATTGCTTTGTTTTCAAAAATTCTGAAAATAGTGAGAACACAATGACTCAGAACCCAAAGTAACATCTTTGCCTGTATCATGGAGGGCAATAGGAGAAGATGTTTGGTCCTGACAATAGCTCTTTTCCTTACATTGCATCAAGCTTCTACTTACAGTGGACGACTCAAGTTTGGTTACATACAATGTTACAAAGAAGATGTTTTTGGTCAGATATGAATTATACTGCGATGATAAATTGCATCAACAGCAGTAAAAGCATTAACTGTAGTATTGTGGTAGTCTGACAGTATCAGTAGAACAAAGGTGAAAACTAACAAAATACTTGATTATTTCCATTTTCTGCTACTTATTTCAGAGGAAATTAAGTATTATACTTCCCACTTCACTACATTTACCGACAGTTACTAGTTATTCATCAGATTAAGATTTTACATGTGAATATATAATCAGATTATGACGCGTTGTTATGGATTAAACTATAAACAGTATATAAAGTTGATATGTTCTGTATAAGATTTAATTTCATCAATCACCTTATTAAACACGGAGCGGTAAATAATGTACCGGAGTTCGTCCACACCATCTTCCGGACACTGCAGGTACCGTTTCTCGTGTTCAATAAACTCATACAGAGACTGAAAAAACCTTTCATCGTTCTCAGATATCAAAATGTCGGGTGATGGATGTCTTGCTTCTTCTCTTGAAGATGAACTGTTGGAATCTTGTGGCTCAGACATTGTTATTTAGTTTTTTTATATGTAGTCTATGTTATTTAGTCATACGTTACGCTGGATTTCAACACTGTCGTCGAGTAGCCATTTTGCAAATAATGACGTTGCTATGGTTACCGTGGAAAGGTACAGTGTACAGATTAGGTTCCTTTAAAAAATACTGGTATTTATTAGAGATGTTAGATTAACGTTAACCCATATACCGGGTGATAAAAGTCGCCAAACGACCACGAAATCGAATATTTTCAGGTGTTTTCGATCAGGCACTGTGACGGTTACCTACCCCGTGGAAACGCGTTCAGAAAACCCCGTCGCTCGAACCGAAAGCCCTCTTCTCATGATCCGCCATTAGGAGTGAGCCAGTGGTAAGATCGTGCTCTGCGTTTTAACCGATTATTGTCACAAAATAACGACTTTTCAGACCCCGTTTAGCACAGACAATGAGTTAAAAGTCCTGTGTATGTTCTCATGTAGGTGGGTTGAACGCCAGGATGCAGATTTTCGTCAAAACCCTCACGGGGAAGACTATAACCCTCGAGGTGGGTGAGCCGGGCTGTGATGGACGCTTCGGCGGCCGTCAAGCGTTTTACTCACTTTACTGTCAAATTAACCCGAAAACCCCACATCTGACCCATTCATTAGCCGTACATTGACTGCTGTGGTGCTCGCAGGGGCTTAAATCCTAACGGAGTGGTTGCCATCTCCTTTTTACGTTACCATTTAACAGAAGCTAAATGGCTAAGCTAGCAGCGGAGAGCACCATATACACGTGTGGGGCAGCAGTGGGCTAAATCCGGCGCAGCTCCCCTCACAGAGTTCTCATTTACGTTTATAACTAAGTTAAATTGCATGTGCGGGTCTAAAGATAAAACGTTGAGACTTGTACTTAAGATGTGACCGCAGCTCTGACCGGAACAACGTGTCTCGGCTTTACCTTGTCAATGTTTTTACAGGTTGAGCCTTCAGATACCATTGAAAATGTTAAGGCCAAAATCCAGGACAAAGAGGGTGAGTTAATTGATATGTGCCGTTTTCTTCAATGTGCTGTTCCGCTGCATTTTGCTAGACAAGAAACAAAATGAGTCTTACACGATTAATGTTCTCTGCTTTGCTGTAGAGCTGTAGTGATGAGTTGACAGTTGATCCACTAATGTGATATTCAGTTTTACTCATTTATACTATCTCAGTACAAATTTACGTGAAGTACTCTGCAATACTTAGTACTACTCGTTAAGTACAGTCTAGAAGGAAATACTTTATATTTTACTACATTTATCTGACATATATAGTTACTTTGATTATACTCATTTAACAGGAGTAGCTCATGAAATCAGATGCAGTATAGTGGTATCAGCTACTTTTACCTAAGTGAAGGATCCTGAGTACTGCTTCCACCAGTGGTGTTGGACTGTCAGAGAAAACAGATGTGAAGATGTCCCTTTGGATTATGGGAAATTATAATGGGAAGCTTTTTTTCCATTGACAAACAATGATAATGAAAATAATCATTAGTTGCAGTCCTTCAGTTAAAGTTTTGTTTAACTTATGTTGATCTTTCTGTCTTATAACTGAGTTTCTGATTTATAATCCAAAATTAAACCCTTTGCCTGGATAATTTCCTGATCAGCTATTGTGTACAGCTGGTTAATTATCTTTATAAAGTGAGTAGTCAGGAGTGAGGAGTTTGCCCCTTTTTGTATCATCAAAGTTGGGGGAGAGTTTAATACTGAACAGCATCACAATTTTTTGTATCATTTTGTTCCAACTTTTCACTGAAGCGAGATGTTTACAGCTGCACAGTCCATCAGATAGTGATATTCTACGTATTCTGCTGCTTCATATCAGACACATTTGTCTGAACTTGATATATTTTGCATCCTTGGAAACTTTGAGTGCTTCACTTGACTTTGAAATGCAGATCTGTGGGTTGGAATAAGGTTAAGTGCACATCTGTAGTTTAACTGCACCAGCAGAGCAGCAGGACTCTGAAGAGGTAGAAATGGTTTTAGAAAATAATGGTTAATTGCAGCTCTGTTTTAGTTCCTTGGTTAGCAGTCTTAGAGTTGCAGTTACATACGTGTAACTGTTGAAACCAAATGAATGTGATAAAGTGGTAAAGCTCAACCTGACTCACTGAAACAAGTGGATTGAATTTTTTTTCTCAACTCATTTGAGGCTGTGGTGGATTGAATTACAGACAGGGTATTAGTTTGTTGACCTGCCTGGTCCAGTGTTGGTGTTGATACCTGGGTTTTCTTGTCTGCAGGTATCCCTCCTGATCAGCAGAGGTTGATCTTTGCTGGAAAGCAGCTGGAGGATGGACGCACACTGTCCGACTACAACATCCAGAAGGTGAGCTGAGGGCAGAACACTCTGAACCAACAAGGAATAAGAAGGAAAAAAAGAATAAATAATAATAAATAAGAATAAAGAATAAAAAAAATATTTTTTGATTGTTGGACTGTGATGTACACATCAGTTTGTCTGTTAAATATTAATATTTGTTTCTTCTTCTCAGGAGTCCACCCTGCACCTGGTGCTGAGGCTGCGCGGTGGTGCTAAGAAAAGGAAGAAGAAGTCCTACACCACCCCCAAGAAGAACAAGCACAAGAGGAAGAAGGTCAAGCTCGCTGTGCTCAAATACTACAAGGTACGAATATCTCAGTCCCTGTATCATGGTTCAGTATCATCTGCTTCATGCTGAGAGCTAAATCTGAACCAGAGCCAGATGTGGGGTGTTCAGACTGCAGTCTGCAGGTTTCAGTTGGTGATCAGCAGAACTGAAGTGGACACAAATTGCTGATATTATTCCCATACAACCAATTAAAATCATTAAAACTGAATCACAAAATCAAGAGTTAATTTGATTCAGAGACGCTGGATCTGCATTTCTAATAGGCATCCTGTCAGTCTGTGGTGGAGAGAAGACCAGATCAAAAGTGGACTCTGATTGAACTGGATGCAAAGTTTTTATCAGACTTTTGCTGAATCAAGCTATGCTTCAGCTAAAAAATGTGAAATTATTCCTGTGTCATTAAATTTAAAAAAGTAAAAAGAATATTAGTTTTAGTTTGTGTGTGCAGAAACAGCATTCTTCCATCTGCAGTTTTGCTGCAGCAGTTGGATTAATTCAATTAATTTTTTCCTCTTCTGTGTCCAGGTGGATGAGAACGGAAAAATCCACCGGCTGAGGCGCGAGTGCCCAGCTGATGAGTGTGGTGCCGGCGTCTTCATGGCAAGCCACTTTGACCGCCATTACTGTGGGAAGTGCTGCCTCACCTACTGCTTCAACAAGCCTGAGGACAAGTAGACAGGGAAGGACTGAGGGGCGTTAACAATAAAGACGAAAATGTTTTGACAACAACTCAAGACTCTGTGTATTTACTGAAGTTTAATTTGCTGAACTAATGGTAAAAGGAGAATTTGAGACAAGGTACATTGGTCTGTTTATCAGAACTGGTAATTATTTTAATACACTAAGTTGGGGTTGCAGTTAAGATTTTCTGAATTAGAGCTGCAACAATTAGTTGATTTGATAGAAAATGATCTATTGATAGTTTGGGTCATTTTTCAAAACGTGCTGGATATACCCTGGTTTAGCCTCTCAGATGTGATTATTTGATGCTTTGTTAAAGATTAAAAGAACTGAAAAACTAAAATGTTACAGTGTGTCAGACAAAGGTAAATTATTAACATCACTGTGCCATTTTATAGACTGATTAATCTGTAATGAAAATATTGGTAGCAACTCTTGATTTCTTCTGAAATATTTAAAAGTGGGAAACAGTTACAGTGATGTCTTCAGTTTGGTTTTGTCTGACTAAAAGATGTTCAATCTACTGTCATACAAGACTAAGGGAAACACTTGTCACATCTGAGAAACTGGAACTAGAATTTTTTTTCCTATTTATATTTCTCCTAAATGAAAATACAATTGTTCTGCCTGTAGTAATGGTTAGATTACCAGAGCTTAACTGCTCAGTGTTGATACACAAAAATAACCTGCTACTATTTTGATAATAATTCAACTTAAACTTAGTCACATTTTTAACAATTTTACATGTTTACAGATAATATTTTAACACATTGCATATAAAAGTAAACACCAGTTGAAGCCCTACATCGATTTAAAATGAAGATCACTTGGTTCTTATGTTTGTAAGACGCAGTATTGGTGTTCTGCTCAGAGGAACAGTCTGGACTCTGAACAACTGCCTGAACATCTGGAAACAACATGCAGCACTGTCCTGATTTGTATAGAAGCTCATTTCTGCCAAGAACACATGAAATGTTTATATTAACAAAAATAAAAAATGCAGTAAATCAAAATGATGGGAATCTGATACAAAATTCAGACTAATTTGAAAATCTGTCTCATAGTCAAAATTCTGACCTTAACTTTCAAGTAAATGTTTTTGTAGTCAAAAAGATAACGTTACTTTGAAAACACATCTTTAAATGAATATGAAGAAATCTAAATCAAAATTAACCTTTTAAGCCAAAGATGACTCCAGTATTTTTGAACCTGGGTCTTATTATCAGACTCCACCAACAATTAATGTAATTTTCCAAAGATTTCTGTCCCTATCAATCATTTACACACTGAAACATAGGAAAATAAGGTTTGAAATCCCAAAATAAAAGTTCAAAAGAGTCAAAATTATATTAAATCATGGGGAAGGTCAGAACATTGACATTTAAGAAAATTATTGACCCAACTTAAAATTTGGTGTGTCAAAATTATAATTATGTAATATAAATTTTTGAAGTATGGATTACAACACAAGTCAAAATTTGCAACATATAAATTTTGACTTTCTGTTACAATAATTACTTTGAAAAGGTCAAGCTTATACCTGGTTATATCTTTATTTATTTGTGTGGGTCTCAATTTTGGCTAGGGTTAAAAATTTGCTATAGTATTTTAACTAACCCTGAGTATTTTTATCCTATCATTTTTTTCTTCACTGGTTAGAAATGTGAAAAAAGTGAGTCTGTGTATAAAACAAACACATCAAAAGCAAAACAGCAACCAAAAAATAAACAACATGTGCATTAAAAGCAAATAAATCAACGAGCTGGTGAACAGGTGAAGGAAGCAGAGTGGACGCTGTGAGTTTGTGTACTAAAATAAGGTTATTTACTTAAAAATCGTTACATTGGACAGACTGTATACAGAGTTTTTCATTTTCCTTGGTAAACTCATAAGGCACCGAACCAGATGCTGTACAAAACAACAACAACACCAAAACAAAACAAAAAACATTAAAGATTTACATATTAGAGATTATTCTATACTGGGGGTTTTCTTGCATATTTATTACAGAGAAAAACACTAAAGTTACTGCTCTTAAATAGCTACTGTATGAACGGTTAGCTTCATTCTCTCGCACTCACTCACTCACTCACAGTGAACACGCACAGCAAGCCAACACGGGCATGTCATCGTGCTGCTGAGGAGAGAAGACCGACACAAAACAGTTAAAGGAACACTCCAACATTTTAGGGAAATCTTCTATGTGTTGAGTACAGACATAGACCCAGAGTGTGGTTAGCCTAGCTTAGCACAGATATTGGAAGTGGATGGAAAGTGTTAGCCTAGCTCCACCAAAAGAGTCAAGTCTCATTTTTACATTTCTTTTTCTACAGCTGTTCAATAAACCCGATAAAACATGTAAAGCCAACAGATTTGGAAGTTGTTGGAACATTGATTTTTCTCTTTTGATGGGGGTATGCTAACAGTTTCCACCCGCTTCCAGTCTTTGTGCTAAGCTAGGCTAAACACCTCCAGGACCTGCCCCCCAAATATTCTTGATGACAAAATTTTGAACTGAAATGCTGAAGAAACAATTTCCTGATTGTTTTGAAGGTCATTCAAGGACATCAGTTCACTTCAATGCTGCAGAATGAAGAAGCAGTGAATTTTATTTTGAAGTAAATGAAGGAAGTTTGATTTTTACAAGCATTCCTCGAAATCAATGACTGGACAAGTTAAACCTCAGTGGAGGGAGCCAAAGTCAAGATGGAGTAGGAAATATTAAGTCACTCGGTTTAATATTTTTAATTTTAGTTTCGTGGTGGTGAGAAGAACTTTTCTAAAGCAGTGTACTCAAGTAAAACATTTTAAGTTATTTGTAACTGAGTATTGTTCATTTTCTGCAACTTCATATTTCTTCTTCATAGTTACTAGTTATTTACCAGATTAATATTTTACATATACAAATATGAAAATCCTATAAAACACATTTTTATAGATCAATATATAATCAGTGGTTTCCAATTTATTTGATGTGGGATCTCTAACAAAAAGTCAGTGTCTAGTTGTTTCCTAGTCATGTCAGCTGTAAGTTCCACCGGAGACTTTTCCCCTCGAAACTTGTCACATGGTTTCATTTAAAGCAGTTTGAGGCTCAAACAATTCAACATTTTTATAGTGTTATATAAATGTATCTGCAACATTAAGTAGTTCAAACCAGCTCCACTTCAAACAGCTACAACAGTAAAGTGTAAATGTAATAATGCACTGGTCCAGGGCCATTTGTGGAACAAGCACTTTTACTTTTGGTACTTTAAGTGCGTTTAGCTCATGACACTTTTTTAACAAAAGTATTGTCATCCATAATGTGTGTGTGTGTGTGTGTGTGTGTTTGTATGTTGGTGTTCCCAGCAGATGTCCAGCATCTGTTGGTGATTAAAGAAGAGATTTCCCCCTGAGCTGAGCCATAGCCTGGATCAGGAGGACCCAGAGAGGCCACATATTAAAGAGGAACAGGAGGAACTCTGGACTGGTCAGGAGGAGGCTGATGATACCAAGTTCCCACTCACTCCTGTCTGTTAAGAGTGAAGATGATGAGAAGAAACCCCAGTCCTCACAGCCTCATGGAAGCCAAAATGAGGAGAGCACAGAGGCAGAGCCTCAGGTCAGTCTGTGGAGGATCTGAACCAGCCAGGAACTCAGATCCAGTCATCGATACAGTCATCTTCAACCTGATACAGATGACAAGGCCCCAGACTCCTCTGAGACTGAAGTCAGTGATGAAAATTTAATTAATGAAAATTTTGTAGGTGTGGTATTTTAAATGCAGAATTTTTACTTGTAATTGAGTATTTTTACATTGTTGTATTGGTTCTTTTACTTGAGTAAAGGACCTGATTACGTCTTCCAACACTGATGTAATAACTCCTTTACTTCATTTCATTCTCTGCTCGGGATGAGATGGAAAAAAGAAAAAAAGGTTTTACAGGAGCTGAAGTGAAATGATCATTTTGTGAAGACTAGAACAGAAATGATTGATGATTTTGCAAATCTCAGTTCTAAGAATTTGTCCTCTCAAAAAAAAAAAAAAGCCAAGATTTTCAATTTTATTCTATCACTGCAAACATTTCAGCCATTTTTTTTTCTTTTCTCTAATCTCGCCTACAACGCTGTCACTGGTCTCACTAATTCATGTGAATCACTGAACAAATCATTGGACGTTGCAGTGACTCGGGGGTCAGAGTAAGTTCCTTCTTCTGTTGGAAAAGGCTGTTAAAAACAGGTCTAGAGGTTTGGCTCCTTTGGCTTCACCCACTGAGGTTTAACTCAACCAGAGAGAGTTTTTCTGTTTCCAGAGCAGCTCCACCTCTTTTTAACTGTTGTACAATAATGACCTAATAGACAGACAGACAGACAGACAAACAGGACGGTAGACGTCTCCGCAGTGACTCCATCATCTCCCGTCAACGTCTCTGAGGAGTCGGCCGGACGTCAACACCACTGCAGCATAGTGTTCTGGTTTCTTTTTAAAAAAAAATCTTCTTATGAGGAGGCACGGCATCTAATAACATTTATTTACACATTAAAATTCACATATTATAATAGTACCTTATTTTTTCTTTTATAATTAACTCTACTGTAAGAGTGGAGATATATTTCAATATGGCAGGAGAACTCAGTCCTGAAGAGAAAATAAAATAAACCAAAAATCAACAAAAAAATTGGCATTTCTAGTGTTTTAAAACAGGCAGATGTGGAGGAGGGCTGGGCAAGGTGGGTCCTTTAAAAAAAAAAAAGTTTCAAACTTTTCATTCACAACAAGCATCAAGAGCCCCATCCCCTCACCTCCTCTGCCCTCCACAAGAAGTCGTCATCGAAATTATTTTTATTGTCTTGTTTGGCTTTCACAGAAAGCGTCAAACCCGGCTGTCTCATCACAGAAAGAGGAGTTGGAGGAGGAAGGACTCTGTGTTTGTTTCCAGCTGATGGACTGAAGAAGGATGAAAGAAGAGCGAGGAGGAAGGAAGGAGGAGGAGGAGGAGGCAGTGGTGCACAGTTCAGCCCTGAGACGGGTCCTTTTCTTTAAAAAAAAGTTTTTTATCTCCCAACTTATCCTCCTCTTCCTCCTCCTGATGACGGGTAAACCTGTGGACGCTGGTCCGGTCTGATCCGGTCCCAGGTCATGTCAGGCTGAGCGAGTTCAGATGAATCCGGTGGCGGAGGTGGGACAAGGAGAAGGAGGATGATGATGAGGGAGGTCAGATCTTGATGTCCTGGGACTCCACCATCTTGGCAAGCGTTTTCTTGACTCTGAGGATGGTGAGGCGGGAGGCGGGGTTATGAGCCCAGCACTCTGACATCAGCTTCAGCATGGCCCGGAGGCACTGTGGAAACACAGAGGGCAAGACACACACTGTTAGAGACACATCATTCAGAGGACAGGAGGTCCTCCCATCTCAAAAATGTCCTCAGTTTCTTATTACAACTTCATAGTCTGTTATAAACCTTCATTTATCTGTCTACTGCTTACAAGTGATAAACAGGGGACTTGAAGTGTTTGGGTTCTCACCTCATCACTGTTCCAGCGGTTGGACACTGTGGGTCGAAGTCCTTTAACACACACCACCTCTAGCATATCTTCATAGGAGGGGTCAGACGGCACCATCTCATAGTACGGCAGCTGATAGTCTTCCACAATACCTGAACAGAGACCGAGGAGCAAAAACTGATGTGAACTCACCTGGAAAAGCTTTTTTTTCTGAACTGAACAGGACTGTCCTGTCAGAGGAGCACACACTTTTATCTGGACAAGTCAAAAAGAGCTTAGAAATCAGGGCTCTGACTTTTCTGTTTGCTAATGAAGTGTAGTTAAACTTGGGACTATTTATTTATAACATGCACTGCACCACAGCTGTAACTGTAATTTTTACTCTCCTGTTTTAACTGCTGTACTCAATCTTAGCGAGTGAATATGAATACTTAATAACTGTAGTGACTAATACGCCAAGATGTAAATGCATATTTTTTATTATTTTGTGAAAATATGAATCATTTGAATAACACAAAGAAGCTGTGTGTATATTTAAATGTGTGTGTGTGTGTGTGTGTGTGTGTGTGTGTACCTCCAGTGACACAGCGTCTGGCCATCTCCCAGATGACGAGGCCATAGCTGTACATGTCGGCCATGATGTAAGCCTGGAAGTGGTTCTTGTTGAGGCTCTCGTCCAGGACCTCAGGGGCCATGTAGCGCCTCGTTCCCACCCGGGTGCTCAGGGGGATGTCCACCTCGTTAGTGTCACTACGGCAACACAAACAAGAGTGCTGTCAGTCAGTTCAATTCTTGTTGAAATTCTTCAAATATTACGTACAATTCCTACATTACTTTTTGGTTGACACTTTACTCCTTCCATCCGTCCGTATAAAATAACACTATCAAGTTAAAATCAGCTGACAGCGAACCTGTTGAACTTGACAGCGAGGCCGAGGTCAGCGATGCAGCACGTGCCGTTCTTCTTGATCAAGATGTTCTTGCTTTTCAGGTCTCGGTGGGCGATGGCCGGTTTGCCCTGCGTGCCGTAGATCTCGGTGTGCAGGTGGCAGAGGCCGCAGGCGGCTGAGTAGGCGAGTCGCAGCAGAGCCTGCGTGTCCAGCGTGGTCAGCTTCAGGTAGTCGTACAGAGAGCCGTTCTCGTGGTAGTCGGTGATGAGGAAGAGCTGTGTGAAGGCGCCCGTACCTTTAATGTCGGCTGCGATAAAGCCTGCAGGAGGGAGGGAGGGATGATTGATAGGTCAGATCTCCACTGATGAGCTGTGGCAAGAAACATTAGCATCGGAAGAAAACCTTGTACAGATTTAATTACAATGGATAACAATTTTTGTGACTACATATAAATCAGGTTATGTCTCCTCAGGTCCAGAGGGTGGTCACAGATAATTCAGATGATCATGAACCAGATAAACTCTCCTTGGGAGGGAAACCTACAGTAAGTATACTGGAGGAGAGGTGGGAGCTACAATAGAAAACTTTAAGTTCAGCTTTATGAAAAAAGGCTCCTCATCACAGTTTCTATCACAGGTTTTATTTTCTATATCTGTATTTTTTTGTCCTTATTTTCTTTTGCATTTTATATTGTTTCCCAGTTTATCCTTTTTTCACAAAACGTGGACAGTCAAGACTTCAAGTCCTCATACAGTGATTAAACTGACTCAGTAAATGGAGTCTATTCTATTCTCGCGTTAAGTGGAGGTGATGAATCTAGATGGTGAGCAAGACTGAAGAGACTGTTTCAAACACACACACACATAAACACAGCTCATCCTGCTCCCTCTAAATGCATGACTGCATCTTCACTACATCCCACCACAGTGTTGTCTGTCTCTGTTTAACATGTTGAATGTTGTTGTGGTGTCTCATTAGTTTAACAGACGACATGCTGCGTTCACTGTCATTAGTTTAAATCATCAACCAAATCACTGGAGGTATCGATCAGTCCTGGAGTCCCTCAGGCTCGGTTTCTCTGGCGGCGTATGTCGCTTTGAGCTCACAGTTCAGCTTTTCATTGAGTTTTGCTGAAGTGCACTGCTGTTTGTCACTGCATTTAAAATACTGTTGACTGCTGTAAACATCCCTCCTGTTCATACTGGAACTTAAAAGATCCCTTTCTAATGTGCGTAACATGATGCTTCATGATGTTTTAAGTCTTTTCAGCACTAAATGAACTCTTTTTGTTACTATCCTTCCACTGCAGCTCAATAGGAAAATACAGAAAATACAAGAGAATTTCATATTAAAATGACTGTAACTGTGGAATTTACACATTTGATTTATCTAACTCAGTCTGAAGCTTCATATTATCTTCAGATAAAGTTCTGAATGTATTTTTACACAATATTTTTGTGGTCCCCCATCACTTGCACTCAAATAGCATATTAGAAAGCAATAGCAATTTCTTATTTATAAAAACAGGATACACTAAGGTGGGTTTTACATATTAGTATTTCATGTTTCACTTATATGAGAGAAAAGGCTTCAGTGAGGAAGACTCTCTTCTCCTTGGATTGATTGATATTTCAGGAAAACTTTCTGTCTTCAGAAAGTATTTTCCAAAAATAGTCAGCGTTGTTTGATATTTAGGCCATTATGGTAACAAATGTGAGCCTTCAGTGATGTTTTCAGTCTAATAAACTCATTTGACCAGCAGGGCCTAGTTACAAAGATATTAAATATAAATGTTTGTATTTTGATGTGACTTAAAAAACTTAAACTTAAAAAATTTGTTGTCTAATTGAAGTGAGAGATGAATGCGACTGGTACCCAGGATGTTTTCATGTCTCATCAGGACAGTCTGGTAGATCTCCGTCTCTCTGAACCAGCTGGCTTCCTCTCGGGTGAAGAAGACTTTGACAGCCACCTTCTCTCCTCTCCAGCGGCCAAGCCACACCTCACCATACCGGCCCTTACCGATCTGGCGCACCATCTGGATCTGCTTGGCGATGGTTCGTTGCACCTGAGGGAGACATGCAGTGAGGAGAAGGGGGAGATTTTATGATGAGTCATTTTTAAGTTTTATTAAAATTAGGATTTGAGTCACACAAGCAAAATCTCAACTGCTGATTCACCTCTGACCTCTTGTCAGTGGAGTTTGTCAGTTTTAGTGACACATTGAGTTTTAGTAGCTTTTCTGTCCTTTTCCTCTGGCATATTTTTAGCACACAGTTAAAGTTTACAGTTTGTGTGTGTGTGTGTGTGTGTGTGTGTGTGCATGCGCACTCTCAGTGTAGTACTGTACACCTACCAGCAAGGGGAGCCCTGAGCCGCTGCCAGAGCTCTGTGATTGGTGAATGAGATCTTTGAGGGACTCTCCAGCGGGGATGAAGACTTCCTGCTCCAGATCCTTGTGATATCGCTGACGCTCAGTCTGCCACTTATACCTGACACATACACACAATATTACATTTCAGCAACAGTTTAGTCTTGTATTACAACCTACAGTCACTTCAACATACAGACCAACTGTTTTGCATGCAGGTGGAAATGTTTTGCTGGGTGTGTTAGCCAGTAACACAGGACACACTGCACAGACAGAGGGAAGAATGAATTCCACTAAATATCAGTAAATTCTGGATGCAAATGTCCTGCAGTCAGTCAGGGAAGTGAAAGTCAGTAAGTACTGACTAAGTCAGTTATTGTTGTTTATTTTTTTCAATATTTAAGTTAAAAAAGTTTGAAGAATCATTTTAATGTGTGTTTGCTACAGGGGATGGATTTACTCATTTTCACCTCAAAAATCACAGTTTTTCTACTGCAGTCTAATAACCTGTTTTATGGCATGTGTCTCAGAGTCAGTAAAATCTCTTTCACACCTGTGGTTCGGTTCATTTGCTCTGAAGCAAGACAAAAAATGATTTCCTGCTCATACACCTGCCTGACCAATCACAAGTCAATCACAGCTGTCAATCATGACATTTTACCTGCTTTTTATTACAACAAATAACTAATTAAAATCAAAATGATCAGTGAAATAAACACATGAACATACATCAGTGTAATAAGAACTACCTAAATGGACAGAAATCATATTTGGAAAAAAATGTATTTGCCATGTACTTTGATGTTTTAGTTTGGCTCATGTTCCATCCACTAACATGGAGGGGGCAGGATTAACGACCTATACTGCAGTCAGCCACCAGGGGGCAATCAAGATGTTTTGGCTTCACTTTTGAGGAACTGTCATTTCGTTCATCTTTTTACAGTCATTGCTTCTAAGAAACAACAACAAAAGAGTTGTAAACATGAAAGTATAATCATCCTGTGTCATCAGAGAAAACATGGACCCACAGAGGGAAATCAGTGAGTCCAATCTGATGTGTTTATTGAACTTATCTGGTGTCACAAAGCCTTTGAAGAAATAACATATTATGAGTCCAGGACTGCAACTGGACCCCACACGCTCAGTTCCCAGTTTATTAGGTCCACCTAACTACAGTCCTACAATAAATCCTCCCTTCTTGAAAAACCCCCTCCCGGTAGCCTGCATTTTTTTACATTTTGACAAACCACCATTAAAAGCATGTCAAATAAGCTATTAGCAGTTGCTGTTTGCAGTGTACCCATGGATGTACAGACAACTGTCAGCTGATTACTGTGATACTGAGGAAACCTTAAACATATGATGATTTTCAGGCAAGTTCTGTAGATATAAGGACCGTCTTTTTGATTTTGAAGCAAATGCATGGACGTTTATTCATGATGGACATCAGATAATACTATCCTCTGCAAGTGTAAGTCTCACAAAATCTAAAGATATGAGAAATATAAAGTTAGGAATAATTTGTCTGCTAAAACTAAGATGAAACTGTGAAACTACTGAATGAGAATTAACTGTAGGTCTACGTGACAGTAAACAGACATTTTCATCTCTAACTCTAAATCTTAAAATTATATTATTTAAGGCCTTAATATCATCTGAGGTTGTGTAAGGTGCTGTGGATACTGTACAGGTGATGTCCTACCTGTAGTAACAGACCACGGTGACACAGATCAGAGTGCAGCAGCACACCGTCATAGAGATGAGGAAAGCCAGCCAGTGGGGGCTCCCTTCTGAAAAGACCCAGAGGAAAAAACAAACAAACAATGTGATTAACTTGGGTTGACCTTCACCTGACAAACACCTGAATCACTCAGCTGGTCAGTAGAAATGTTACCAGAGGGAGCCTGTGGGGGGAGGGTGGGCTGCAGGTCTCTGTTGCAGAAGTCGGTGTTGCAGCACTCGATCGTCCTCCTGGTCTGAGCTTTGGGAGAGTCCTGTCAATCCCACCAACCATCCAGTTAATCAAACCACATGCGCATTACCATGTTGTGCTCTGTTCATACGCAACAGGGGCAGTCTCTGAACTTTTCTGATCACACCTTGTGTGTGTGTGTGTGTGTGTGTGTGTGTGTACCTTGCACTGGAAATGTGAGCCTTCATACTTCATGCAGCCGGAGGTGAGGATGGCCTCTCCATGCTCATCCTCCTCAATGATGGCAAAACACTGACCATTAGTCCTAAGGAGACAAACACATCATTCATATGTATTAATAACAGTGAATCTAAACCTGCACTAACTGATATTATGGCCCCTTTTAAGTTGATATTATGATGTTGTTTCCACATCCGGCAGTTACAGGGCAACACTATGATTCATTTGGACTGGTGTTTGTGTCCCCCTGATGAATTTTAAGTCCAGTATTCCCTCTCCATTAGTTCTGTTTTTGGTCTTCACTAACTCCTTAGGGAAATATCTGGCTCTTTAGCTGCTAAATCCTCCACTATGTTGACTACCAAGTCTCTACCTGTGTCTGTCTGCTGTTTGTTGTTGCTGAGCAGTTAGTGGACAGAGACTTTTTACAGCTTTTTCTCATGTTTTCAAATGTTGCTATGAGTGCGGTGAGAGTCAGCAGAACAATAAAGTTATCATCCAGAAAAGCAGAACATGAGCTGAAAAATGCTGTAAAGCTCCATAGAAGTGAGAAAACTGGTAAGTGCACAATCAAATGATTCTCTGTAGATTTTTCGTGTGTTTTAAGTTTCTACAACTATAAATCAGTCGATAAATCTGTTCTTCCTACCTGTAAAAGCATTCTATTAGGTTCTGTTCATGCTGCTTTATATTTTGTATACTATTTTGTTTATTTTGCATATCTATCACAACTTTATTATCATTATTACTATTATTATTATTATTATTCATTCTGCACAGTTGCTTATCGTTACATATCTCTATATGCATATGAGAAACTGCATTTTGTTATACTAGTACTACAAATACAGAAACTAACCAACTAATCTAATCTAACAACTGAACACTAGTCACCAGCTTGATCCTTCTTCCTTCTGAATCATTCTGCTGTCCTCAGAGTGAAGCTATTTCAGGACTCTCAGGCAGGTGGGTGATGAATTCTATCAGAGATTCTACTGCCTTCTACTCTGCTGTCTCTACTCACTGGCAGGTGTTGTTCGTGGCATCTTCAGGACAGTGTCCAGAGCAGTAGCAGCTGAGGAATCGAGCAGCGTCCTCGGGCGCGATGGTGGAGTCCTCACCGGGTCGTCGAGCCTCAGGTTTCACCCCTGTCCCCTGCAGGACGTGGTCTGGGTTCTGACCTGCAGCTGGATGGAGACACACAAGCTGAGTCAGAGTCAGGCTGTTTAAACAAACTATTTATAAGCGTCGGTCAACTCAAATTCGAGGTGATTAGTCATGTGTTATTTTCTTGGTAGTGGTTTTAAAACAAAAATATGACTTTTTTCCTCCTTTCAATCAAAATCACTGACATTCTCACAATACAATATTCACCACACGCCCAAAAACAATGGACAAAAAAGGGGTTACAGTTCTTCAACCCCTTTTGATTCGTCACAATCCTGCTCTACCGTTTTTTGGTTTTTCTTCATGACAACACATTTTTGGACTAAAGCTTAGGTAAATTTTGTTCACTGGAACCTTGTGGTGAAAACGTGGTTGGGTTTTTAGCGCTTCATGTGGACATGAAGCTTCTCTCAGAAACACCAGAGAAGGGAAGGAGTAACCTTTCTATATGCTAACCGGCCATAAATGGAAAACAGGTGTTGCAGTGACATGAAGATCCTAAAATGCTTTGCACAGAGAGACTCAGGACACTTGGAGCTTTCAAACAAAACAGATTTTGTCAAGATTGTGACAAGACTGAGTCTGATACCAAACAAAACACACTTAAAGTAATGCTACCAAGACCAAAGAGCACAAACAAACAGTAACAATCATCATCAATTACACACAAGTTAAGTTTTAAATCCCGTGCTCTGGAACAGGATGGAGCTTGGGGAGCAGACTCCAGGTCAGATTTATCAGAGTAACCTTTTCTGGAGGTGTAACATTCCTCCTCTATCAGCTGGACAACAGTCTGCACAGAGGCAGAGAGGAGGAGGAGATGTGATGAAGCTCCATATAAGGACCACAGGCTATTTATACTGACCAAAGACCACTTCACCAACAACTGTGAGTGTGTCCTGCATTAACCTTTACATTCTAGGCGTTCTTGAGACTCCATAGTAACACCCAGATTATCAGTGAAAACTTTTACTTCCACTTGTTTTTGTTCATGGTCCTGTTTCCAGTCACACTGAGTTTCCTCTCAAATCATTCAAGTTATTTTCTTGTGTATTTGTGTTTTGCTTTACATGTATATTCATTTTGTATTATTAATTTATTACATTCCTGAGAATTTTTGACATACCCTAGAGGAAATCACAATTATAAATCACAGAAACTAATACTATTCCAAGTAACAGATTCTTCCAATCTGCCCATCCAAAGATACTTGGCTGATAATAAGATATCATGACAATAGTTGATCTGTTTTCTGTGGTTGGACAAATCAATTCAGATTCATCAGAGAGCGAAAATATTCCTTATTTTCCTTTTTATCAAAGCAACAGAGAAGAGGTCAGACAGGGTGGAGGAGAAGTTTAAATCCCTCCATCCCTCTGCCTTTTCATACAGCTCTATCCATCCCTCTCTTATCTCCATTCCTTCTCTAATCCTTTATTTTTCTTCTCTCCATCTTCTCTCTTTCTTACCCCTTTATTCCTTGTTTTTTTCAGTTTCAGGCTTTTACATAAACACGTCTATCTCATGCTTTCCTTTCCTTTTCTTCTCTCGTCTTTAACTCAGAGTAAAAACACTTGAGGTGTGCTGACGTGCATGTTGTCATGTCTGGACATGAACTACCTGCACACCTACACTTTGAGCTGCCCAGTCGCCACAGCAACAGTCAGTTAGTCTGTCTATGCCCTCCCCCTGATGTGTGTCTCTTTCTTTCAATATGAGCACAGCAGTCTTTCCTCAGAGTAAAAACTGGTGCTGTGGATCAGAAACAGTCCTCAATGTGTTCACAGGAGAATCTAACAGATATCTACTGTGACTCTACTGACTGGAACGCAGACTCTGACTCATGTTTAACAGATGCACAGAGATAAAAAAAAAACAGAGGAATCATCTGATGTCGCCTCACTGCAACTCTTTGATGAGCTGATGACATCTACATCACTGAGCTGAGTCGGAAAACACAGGCTCACTCTGCAGCTGCAGGACTCACAACCTCACGAATCCAAAAGTCAGAATTCATTTCTTTCAATTCCAATCAACTCTTGATGTTTCACTTGTCAGATATTTAGTTCTGTGCAAAGGTTTTAGGCACTTAAAGTAAAGGTGCTTTACAAGATAATGCTATGTTGGCAAGTAGGTTGTTCCAGGCATCTCGGAGAACTTGCCACAGTTACTCTGTGGATTCAGGCTGTCTCAGTGTCTTTTGTCTCTTCATGTAACCCCAGAACAATTCCTTGATGTTGAGATCAGGGCTCTGTGGGGGCCGGACCATCTGTTGCAGGACTCTTTGTTCTTCTTGTTTCTGAAGATAGTTCTTTATGACTCTGGCTGTATGTTTGGGCTCGTTGTCCTGCTGCAGAATAAATCTGGGACCCATCAGACACCTCCCTAATGGGACTGATGATGAAGAATCTAAACATCTAAAGAAACTCTTGCCCAGAACCAGTGTTCAGTATTTATCTTGAGAAGTTGAATTTATTTATTATTATTATTTGGTTTCCTTGAATAAACAATTGTGAAAAACACATTTCCCAGTTTTAAAACTATAAACCAAAGAATGTATTTTATTTTTCCCAGCAAACGTAAAAAGACTAAAACATGACACATCTATATTCTTTAGGTCTACATGCTCAACACAGTTGAGCAAGAACAATAAAACCGCTTACAAGGGCGTCATCATTTTGCATATTTAAAAAGAGAAAAACAAGTCCCATGCAGCTACACATAGACTGTCAGAAGCAGATGATCCAACTAAGTACAGTACATCCCCTTTAATGATCACTGTGAGCACAGACAGGACAGAAACTGAAAGTCTGCTCACTAAATCATCAGCACTGTTTGTGTTGACAGAACATCAGCCTGATATCTGCAGACAGCTGTTAGCTGGTGTTCACTCGCCAGCAGGGACACACTGAATAAAGCAGAATTCACACACTCCACTTCCATGGCCTCACATCTCATAGCCAGAGATAATATCTCTTCAACAAACACAAACTGAGCTCAGATCAGTCTGCAGTGAGTCAGCTGGTGGGTCCACATAATGTAACTATTCACGTCGCAGTTCATAGGACTGCCGTGACTAAAGGCCAGCTCTTCTACATTACTTTTTAACCTATAAACTTTTTGTGGTAGTTGCAAATAGGGCTGTGACAATTCTTCATTCCTGATTCACCTGCAAAAAATGACTAAAAATGAATCGTCCCTATGTTACGTCCTACCTGAGTTTTCTAGTCAGTGAATGGCAAAGAGCTGCAGGCAGGTTAGAACTCCACATGGTCCTTTAGGCTATGCATGGTTTTACGTTTAAAATCTGAAGCTTTAAACTGCTCAAAAGAAAAACATAAAAAAACTGAACAATGATATCATCACTGTCTAGACCTGAAAAACCTCTCAGACTGTTTCCTGCCGTCCCACCTCCCGGTCAAACCACTGCTCTGATTGGCCCTATAGTCATGACTGACTGGGGCGAGGAGGAAGGAGCAGTAAAGGGATGGGGGTGTGTTGAGGCTGGAAATGGCTGCTGTTTCTGTGTGTGTCCATCCACATGTGTGCTTAATTGTGCCGGCAGTCGGAGTGGAGACTGAGGTCTGGCAGAGAGCACGCTGGGTAATCAGACTCCGTCCATGTGCTCTTAAAGTCACAGTGTTGCTTCAGTTCTTCAGACTGTTTATTTACATGCAGCGGTCTGAGCATCCACCGGCAGCAGCTGTCTGATACAACACTGTGATGTGCAGCCAGACGGCCTTCAGCTCATCTAAACATCTGACCGGTCACAGAACCAGCAAAAGTGGACGCTCAGTTTTGGGTGTTTTCACTCGGTGTGGTCCACAGACACAAAGTTAGCTGCTCTGCTCTCGTGCAGAGAAACTTTACAACTGTGAGTTAGTCAATGATGACTCACTGGGTGCAAATATGTAGAGTAATAAAGATGATAAAAGCTTCTCAAATGAAAAGATTTGCTGCTTTTCTTTTCTTTGTGGCTTTGGGATTTTTGGAACAAAACGTCTGAGGTCCAAAAATAGTGAAAAATACCCGTTATAACTTCCTACATCCTGCAGTGACGTCTTTGTATGTCTTGTTTTGTCCGACTGAAAGTTCAAAATCCAAAGATATTCAGTTTTGATTTATATATGACAAAGAAATGCATCAATAAATAAAAGTACTACAGTGATTTTAGATTATCAAAAAACTAAGATTCATTTCTTGTCATTCAACAAATCTATTAATTGACTAGTCATACAGAATTCTTTAAAAGATTAATCAATAATGAAAATATCTGTTAGTCGCAGCATATTATATATACAGGAGAGGAGATTCTGACTGTAACTTCGTCAAAAATGACATACTAACTGCAAATACGTAGTGTATTAAAGATGATTACACTTAGCAAAGGGAAAATCAATAGAGCTAAAATGGTCAGTCGATTAATGGATTAGTCAATTGAAAGAAAAATACTGTGCCACTATTAAGATAACTATACAATCATTTCTGTTATTTCGAGCAAAAATAGTGACAGACTTTTCAGATGAGAAGATTTGACGCGTTTCTTTCTTATATGTCATTGTAAACTGATATCTTTGGGTCTTGGTTAAATAAAAAAAAAAAACATTTAATGTTACTTTGGGCTCTATAAAACTGTGATGGCCATTTTTCTTTTCTTTTTTCCACAGGCATCAGACAAAACAAGAGATTAATAGGAAAAATAATCAGCTGGTTAATCACCACTGAAAATAATCATTAGTTGTAGCCCTAGAAATCAAACACTCAAGAAAAATGACAAGGGAGGAAATTAGGTGGAGATATGGAATAAAGTATGATCATTGTATAAATCAGCAGAAAGTCATGTGGGGGAGCAGCTGGGAAAAGGAGGCTAGAGAGCACTTGCTTTATGTTGTTCCATGTCCCAGTAACTGCTGTGTAACACTGAAAGTGGACGCTCTGTTTTGGGTGTTTTCACTCAGTGTGGTCTGAGTGAAAACAGAGACAAACTTAGCTGCTCTGCTCTCGTGCAGAGAGACTTTACGACTGTGTGTTAGTCAGCAATGAGTCACTGTCTGCAAATATGTAGAGTAATAAAAATGATACGATCAACTGAAAGCCACAGTGCAGCAAAGAAAATTAAAATATGCTAAAGGAAAATTAACATAAGAGATAACAACAAACCACACTGGGTTAATAGATATAACAACTTCACCCAGGGAAGGAAAATGAGCAGACAACAGTAGGTTAAAAGAAAATAGCTCTCTAAATGCCCGCAACTGTCACCCAGAGATCAAAGTGGCATCTTCAGAAATGTCTTGTTTTGTCCCAAATTATTCACTTTAATTTCATTTACGACAAGGAAAAAGAGCCAATCCTCGCATCTGAGATGCTGGCAACATGAAATCTTTGGTATTTTTGCATTTGCATGATCAAACAGTCACAAATTTATTTTTAACTAAGAGATTAACTGGCTAATTGAAAAAGTACAGTTGTGCTCAAGTATCATGATCCTTCACAATCTATCATATTCTAAACAAAAACATGTTTCACATGTAAAATCTTAATTTGTAAAGTCATTTATACCTTCAACTATCAGTTGAGTACAAGTACATCTACAAGAAATAAAAAGGGTTAGGTTAACTAAAGATTCTTCAAATGTACTTAAATACACTCAGCAACTGAGTGCATTCACATAGTTACATTCCAACACTGGTAGAAAGGAATGTGGTCGAGCTGCTGCTAAAACCAGACTGGGGAGTGTTCGTTTTACCACCTGCCATATCCCAACTGCTGAAATTAAAAGTATAGCGGAGGAGGTGAAGTGTGTATCAAGGAGAGTGGGGTCACCATCTAACGGTCATTGTTATCTACTCCTTTGCATTGGAAACTTCCTAACCACACTCTGACCTGCCCTGAGGTGATAAACTCCACCCGTCTGGTAGACCATGCATGATTAAACAAACAAATGAAATGTAAATACTGTGTAACATTTGCCCTGCAACCAGGAGTCTTCAACTGTTGCGCTGACATCACCTTCCTAAACTGAGACAAGTGATGGATTTACCACCTTCAGGATGTGTGTCCTTGAGCAAGAACATGAATCTTAGAAGCCTGATAGAGTTCAGTGGTGGAGGAGTAAGAGTCTGTCACCTGCAGCTGTTTCAGCTCACTGTGACTGTTTCGGTTTTTGGCTGGACCAGAACAAAAGGGCCAGTCCTAGAAACATGATGACTTACACCATTGGTTGGTCATTTTCATTTCAAACGATCTCTTACATTAGTATTTTTTGTTTATTTATATGTGTGAATAAATTGTCAGTGTGTATTTGTGTTTGCAGGCTTGACTGCATCAATTTGCACCTTTGAGGGAAAAATAAAGCACTGAATTGACTTTACAAACAGAAAAGTTTTAAGTATGCAGGGAATCTCTCACATATCCAAAGTGACACCTGCTTCTGCTGCTGTTGCAAACAGGGGCAGATAACAGGAGAAAAGAGGGAGGAGAGAGAACAGATCAGCTGTCAACCACTCTGAAACCCCAAGAGAACGATCAGTGTCACTGCCCTCTGCTCTGTTCCCTCCTCCAACCTTGGAAATGGGATGAAGAGAAAGAGCAAGTGAAGGAGACACGGGAGAGATTATTTCTTTGCCCTGACAGTGTTAGTACAGCCTGACAGAGAGCAGGACAGAGAAGAAGCCACTTTTCTCTTGTTACGGGTCGTCATCACTTCTGCAGGTTGAGAGGAGAAGACGACACACCCTGGACTCAGATGCACATCATCCTGCTGATGGTCAGAAAATGTGATCGAGAAGACAGCTATCAAATCCACCTCTTTCTCTGCACGTGTTCTGTCACCTCTCTGTCCCCAAGTACAGTCACTGCATGACCTGCACTCAATCAAAACATCCATTCATCAGTCTTAATTCAGCACTCAAACCTTCCTGGCACTTTCATGCTTCCCCGCTTCAAAGTGACTAAAGTCGAAGTGACTGAAGGGCAAAGTAGTTGTATAATCACATCTGCACCTGTAGAGTAAATTCAGGTGACTTTAGTTTGGGTTTGAGTTCTGATAACTTTGTTTTTTGTTGTTTTTTCTGTAATGTAGCAACTCAACAGAAAGTGGAACATCAGAATTGGCAGCAGCACTCAAGCCATCTTACTGATGTTGGGCTTTTATTTTGAAGGCCTCACTTTTCCTGACTAGTGCTGAAATGATTTGTTGATCAACAGAAAATGTATCAATTTATCATTCAAATAATTTGATCAATTTATCATTTAGAGTGATATTTTAAGGGAGAATGCATTCCTCTCTTCTCAGATGTGAACATTTTCCAGTTTCCATGGTCTTCTATGAAACGACATTTTAAAAATATCTTAGAAATTTTTTTTGAAAAGTAAAAGACAGATTTATCATTAGTTAGTTGTTAATTGCTGCCTTAATTCATATTGCATGTGCCTTATATCTCATTGATGAAATCAGCCACGTGGTGTTCAGTGACTCTCAGTCTTCACAGGCTGCGACAGAAAAAGTCCAGAGAGGGGAAATAAACACAGTTTCAAAGGGCGAGTATGTCTCCAGAGGGACTGAGGGATATTTCCGGAGAACAATGGCTGTTTGGAGCATTTAGCACCGCTGACAGCTCGTACAGTGCCATACAGGAAATGGTTAATGTGCAGCGAGGAAGTGAGAGCGGCAACAATGAGTTGAACAGCTTCCTGCAGGGAGGAGTGGTGGACAGTAAAGAGGGAGAGTTTCTGAGGGTTGATACAGCTGCTGAGAGTGGAAACCTCTTATTTAATGGCGTGTTACATGAATGTGGGCTGAAGCTCGGGAACTGAGACCCTGGTGTTTACTGGGATTTCTCACCTAAATCTGGCCCTGTTCATCCAGAAAAATAACTAAAAGAACCACATACTTTTTTCTGTTTGTCCGTGTATCTTTCCAGCCTGCAGCTATTTCTCCATCTATTTTTCATGTCATGACGTTTAAAATGCAGTAAAATTAATGTCAACCAAGTGCAGAAAAAAAGTTGTTCGCAAAAGATAAAATATAAAGGCAGCTCTACAAGTGAATTGCTAGTTTACAGTAGATAATACACTGAGAGTTTTTTGAATAATAAATACAGCAGGTATGATGACTCACATTGCTGTTGTTGTTGTCACTATGTTGTTTTCTGTCTTTTCTGTAGTACTGTATTCTAAAAGGAAAAAACGTGTTTTTATGCATCATGTCCTTACTGTGATGCAGTGTTGTTCGTTTTACATTTCAAATAAAATCTATCATTCATCCATCCATCCCTTTTTTCTATTTTTCAAACTGCATTGTCCCACCATGATGCTGCTGCACTGACCTGATTTCACAAGGACTGACATTTTTTTAAATTTACCCTCTGCTGCCATTTTTACATTTTTCAGGCCATTAAAACCTCTGATGCAGCAATCAGACCATCATGGGAAAACACAACTCCACACTCAAACCAATGCTGGGATACATTAATGCTTTTACATTAACAACGGATTAACTTGATTTCCAAACATTATGCTGTGTACAAAAACACACAGCCAAAGTCAACAGACAGAGGTGAAAATGTGAATATAAATGTGAAAATGACTGAAAGAGTCTCTCCCTTTCCTCCACAGATAAGTGTGTGTGTCACATATCAAAGAGTCTGACTCAATCACAGTCAGTAACACTTGGCTGAGCACTGCCCTGTTCTTATCAGTCTGCTCAGTGTGTTTGTAGATCAGTGACTGGCAGGTCAGAAGGTGACCTTTCTCATGTTCAGAGCTGCACTGTTATCACTCCCACCACCGTATTTGTTTTCCCTTTAAGTCCTTTTGCTACACAATAAACTGGCATTTTTCACACCCCAAAACTGAGCTTCACATTCTGTACAGCACAGAAAACACTCCTTGCTTCAGATAAGAAAAAAATAAAAGTATAGGGTACTATCTAGTATTCACAGTTTGGTTGAATAAATGAATGAAACATACAAACAACTTGAGATTTAAAAAGCTGACTGTGTAACAGAGAAAATGTAAGGAAGGAATGCTGCTCTGAATGAAAATGCCTGGAACTTTTTTCCCCACGTGAGTCCTCTTTATTGTTTCCACAGGCAGAGGTTCATTTCCAAAGTCTCTCCATTATCAGCCAATTGACACTCAATCACAGCTTTAACAAAAGGCTCATGATACAGATCTGTGTGTACAGGGAGGGGGGTACTGATTACAAAGGAGGGGCATAATGACTTTTTATGCTAATGTAGTGTGTAAGTACTGCTTATCTCTCTGAATACAAACAAAAAGGTTAATGAGTAACTCTGCAGCCAAAATGGCTCATGTTTCGAGGCAGCTTATGAAAGAAAAGTGACCATTCAGGGAGAAAAATCAGAGTTATGAAGAGAAAGGACTGTGGCTGTGAGGGACAGATCATCATGGCTAAGCTTGAATTTTGCACAGAAAGCCTTCTACAGATCAAGTGGTCACAGTCAAACTAATTTCAGGTCAAGTAACCACACAGAAAAGAAATCAACTGTGCTGACATGAATATTAGACAACGTACAGTAAAACATGAAATACCTCCATTAAAGTGGAAAGTAGAGCCCACATTTGTGTATGAAATCTGCTTATTGGTTTCCTTATTAAATCTAATTAACTTTAGCTTTCATCATTTGTCAGTAACTAAAGTCATAAATAACTCCAAGTCACAGGTTGAGTTCAGATCTGTGATCAGCTGTGGGAAAGAAGCCAGATATCCTACAGTTCTTAGTGGCAGCTACTGAATGAATCAACATCAACACAGATTAAGCTAGCCTAACTAATGTTGCTAACCTGTAGCTCTAACCTGAAAATAAACTGAGCAGCAGTGGATCACAGATTACTGATTATTGACTACCGTAATTTCCGGACTATTGAGCGCACCTGAATATAAGCCGCACCCACTAAATTTAAAAAGAAAAAAAAAAGTACATATATAGGCCGCACTTGTCTATAAGCTGCAGGTGTCTACGTTGTAACATGAGATATTTACACATCACGCTGCCATCTCCAGCGTCTCACCATCGATTCGTTGATGCCAAGCTTACATGCAGCAGCTCTATTCCCTTTTCGACAGCCAGATCGATTGCCTTTAGCTTAAAAGCTGCATCATATGCATTTCTTCGTGGGTTTTCCATGATGAGGGTGTGTGCATTAAGCGCAAAATGACTGATCTGAAGAATTTAGTGTGAGTGCGTTTGATCTAATTCATACAGTTTCATTGGTCCACTGTGACCTGTTCGGTAATTTCATTGGTTTGATGTGACAAGGCTAAATGTTTTGGCGGCATGAAGTTCGTCAGCCCGTAAAAATCTATAAATTAGCCGCATCATTGTTTAAGCCGCAAGGTTCAAAGCGTGTGAAAAAAGTAGCGGCTTATAGTCCGGAAATTACGGTAATACTGATTGTTGTGAAACAGTGAAATAATAGAAGGAACAAACTGACTTTTATGCCTTTTACACTACAGTTTCACAGTTACACAATAGTTACAGTTAACATTAATTGTATACATCTGATATAATCTACTGCTGCCGACACTGCTCATTCTAACCAGAGAAAGGTGGTGTACAAATGAGAAGTTTCTAAAGTTACCTGACCGTTTTCTTAATTGGTCTTTTATGATAAAAAACAATAAATTCCATAATAACTTCTATGAGATATTTGTTAGCATCAGAGCTTAACAAATCCAGATATTTTGCCGACCTGGAAGCAGATCTAAAATGGACAGCTGTGATTCTTGGCTGTTTTACAGATGATTCAGTCTCAGGTTTATTGCTGCAGTAAAGGCACTCTGCAGTGCTACAAAACTGTTTTCAGCATGCCTTTGATGTGCAGTACTGCGTTTACTGCATGAGTGGTTTATCTATAACTATTACTTACCCATCTGTGCTCATTTCGTCGTACCTAAGTACGTAGTAAGTAGTAACCTGTGCTCCTCAATAAAGGAATTAAAACAGAAAAAAAACAAACAGGTTTGGATTCAAATGATTGAAAGATCAGAGCAGATAAATGGATTTAAAACTTCTTACCGTCAGCTCTGAGGGTCAGCAGGAGAGCGGCGGCCATCACAGCCAAACAGAACGGTAGACCTGCCATCCTGCAGTAGACCTGGACTGAGACCAGATCTGGGCCCAAACCGCTCAGACCGCTCCGCTTCTGATCAGCTGGTCCGTGTGCTGGACTGAGAGGAGATGCCCCAGTCCTGATAAAACTCTATAATCCACAGCAGGAGTCAGGGAGTTGGGAGGAGCTTGAGGCAGCCTAAGGAGGCCTCGGACTGAAGGATGGTCAGGTGGAGGACAAGCAGGAGGGATGGAGGGAGGAGATGACACAAGGATGGGGTTGAGATTTTGGAGAGTAATATCACAATATCAGGTCCTCCTCTGTCTCACTGGCTCTTTGGGTCCAAAACCCTGAGGAAGGAAAAGACAAACAAGATTAAAACTGAGTTCAACCACAGCTGTTTAGTGAAGGTTTTGATCCAAAGTGATCAACAGATACATGTAAGATACATGTAAATTGACAGTGGTTTGGTTTGGTTGGGTGTTGGTTCTCCCTTTGCCCCCGCCTTCAGCACACTGTGACCCAGTGACCCCTGCAGGCCCAGCACTGGCCTCCGACGGTCCAACTAACTACCAAATTATTTGTCCAGGGATGTTCAGCAATTACAAGTGCTGGCCCTGTGCAGCACTAATAACGGCATGTCGCAATTAGTGGGCGCCAAGAGGGAGGGAGGAGGGGGGAGGTAGGACGATGTGCGGCCGGTGTCTGTCACTTTTCATTTGCCTGGGGGGGACAAAGAGGTCCGACCTGTGACCCACTTTTCACACATCTTTGGCTGAGGAGGCAGAGAACAAGACACACACACACACAGGACACTGTACAGGCTGGGGGAGTGTATATGAGTGTGTGTGGGTGTGCATGTGTGTATTATTGAAAGTAAATGAAGAGAGAAGGATAAGAAGTTAGAATGAGTGCATGAGTGCAATTAATATACATATTTTTACAAACTATTTTTTCCTAGACAATCAGATTGTATGATGCAGCACACACAGTGAAAGGCAATTTAAATCTATTCAGGCACATGTTAGGCAGCTATGTACCCCGTTTTTTCAAATGGTTGGATTAAAGTTTGGATTAAAAAAGGTTTTTGCTAAAATTAACACTTGCTCATTATGAGTTGATGATCTTTCAAGCTTCTGTAGCAGCAGCACTAGTAGTAGTGTTTTACTAAGTGTTTACTACAGGTCTGATATGGCTAAATAATACTCCACAAAAATAAATGAACTGCCTCCCGCAGCAGTTACACATCTCTAAAGTAACAATGGGATTGTTGTAACGTCTCCTGACAGCCCCAACATCTTATAACCAACAGTACATCAAATAACACTGAAATTTAAGACTTTTAAATATGTTTTATTGGCTTTTTATTCATTTATAAAAAACTGAATTAAGTGATTCTTAAAACAATTCAAGATCTGCAGATCACTGTCACAGGTCGTCAGAAGTGTATATTTGTGTGTATGAGGCAGACATTTTCAAACTCAGGAGTACAGATAAGGAAGTGTGCACAAGAGACAGAATGAAATAAAGAGAGGGTTAGGATGTGCATGCAGGGCGGTAAATGAAGGAGTAAGTGTGAGTAGCATGTGAGAGAGGGAGCTACAGAAACACACACACACACACACACACCTGTGTTGTTAACAGAAAGTGGAAAAATCTTCACCTCACTGCCATGACAAAACCTGAAGTTTGTTTTTTGAATCTTCGCTCCATTTAGAGACTGACAACAACAGCAGCAGCAGCAGCTCAGAGATAACACACACAAAGACACATTCAGACAGAGAAAAGGAGGAAGGGCAAGACGAGGCAGGCTCAGGAAGGACCGTCTACTGAGAGCCCCCACAGCAGGAAGCATGCCTCCTCCCATCTTCTTCACACACACCCTTCCCAAAATCACCCAACACATTCGCTTCCCTTTGAAAACATAAGGTAAGACATCTGCACGCACACACACACACAACTAGTGATTGATATGGACACTCTGTGTCAGGAGGCTGGAATAATCAGAAACACAGTCACACTACAGGCTGAGAGAGTCATCAGTCAACTACCAATTAAATAGCACAGAGAAATAAAATGTTCATACATGACACTAGAGGAAAGATGAACAGAGACAGATTCTCCAAAAGCTAAACCCTCTAGGTGTCAGGTAACTTTCTCTCCTGCTCCTCCTCCTCCTCCTCCTCCTCCTCAGTAGAGACAGGTTAAAACTTGTCTGATCCTTCGGCCTGCTTCTCAGTCAAACAACAAACTCCTTCTTCCCCCAGTAGAAATTAACAGAGCGATTTAGTTTAACGCAGATTCCAGTGTCTCATTTTCTCTGACTCATGTTTTTCAGATATCGACTGCTAAATTAATGATGTTCATGGCAGGTTAAGCTGTTTAGGGCATTCAGATCCTCAAATGATCCAGTAGCATTAGGAATATTGAGGTAACAATGCTTGTTACAATGACTTGACAGATTCACCTGAGGTGTTGTTCCTGACAATTAAGGATGGACAGATGGTTCTGTCGAGATGAGGTTACAGGGACATAAAAATGCAAACACTTCTCATATTTCAGTTTATTGCACAATGAAGTGATTTTTCACTGCTGATACTTAATGTACATTCTGCAGATAATACTTCTGTACTTTTACTTAAGTGGGACTTTAAATCGTAATAAAGATTTTTAAGATTGTGGTATTGGTACTTTTACTTATGTAAAGGATCTAAATACTTCATCCACTACTACAGAACAGAGAGCAGACTTTGTGTAGACAGTTCATTATTATGCATTGTTTTAACTTCATTTTGAGATTTGTGGACACATTTTTTTTGAAACCACGACCTTTCCTAATGCCAGTCTGACGTGTGCTGGCTGCTGTGGGGCTCAAACCTACATCCCTTCCCTCCAAACATGACCTGTGTCCAATGGTCCGTCCTGTCTTGTCTCCCTCCTCCTCAGGCCGTCTCCTCAGTTAACAGCAGTTAATGTAGCATAGCTGCTCCAGCTAGCTCGACGTGACATCAGAGTCTTAGAGGAGGAACATTCAACATGACGGGAATGAAAGGAGGTATTGTTAGCAGTTGCACCTGTACAAAATAAACTGCCCTTATAGGGAATCGCTGAGCCATAGCCAGTCCCCCCCCACCCCAACAGGGGAAGGAATTTGAGGTCACACCTCTCCAGGGATGCTGGGAAATTTGGTGGGATAGAAACCCAAGCAGTGGGTTAAGACTTGAAGAAGAAACAGAGCTCTTTGAAGGCTTTTATGGAAGCTGTCTGCTTCTGGGTATAATAACTTTTCATTTGGCTGGAGAGGTAGCCGGCTATAAAAACTATTATGTAAAATGATATTACATTGCCATGGCTGGTGGCTCCTACAGCAGTCTGCATGAAGAGCTCAATAAAGAAAACACACCAAGTTATACTGTGATTACTATTATTATTACTAGGATTAGTCTCCTCTCTAACCATAGCCCATGGATTTGTTTTGGCCAGTGTAGCACAGAGCAAGGCACTAACACTGTAAGGGCTAGAGGTTCAATTCCCACAAGGGCTATTGTTGGATATTCATCAATACTTGTGCCAGGAAAGATTTTAACTCGGTACATGACCAAGAAACTTGACCCAAGGTTCACATACTAGATTTTTCAGCAGCTTTCAACCACCAAGCAAGTTTCCTTAAAACATTTTTTTTCTTTGTCAGAATTTTCAAGGTCAAGAAAGAATTTTGATTTAGGGTTGAAACGATGTCTCAACTAATATCAGTCAATTGACAGTAAATCAATCAGCTCTTCAATAATAATCGAATAATCAGTTCAGTCATTTATCAAGCAAAAATGGCAAACATAAGACGGTTACACTTCTGCATTAAAGGTAAAATCACGGGAGGTCAGCAAAAACATTAATTTATCAGACCAAGTAGTAACTTTCAGCATTTGACCACATGTTCACTTGCTGCTACAGACAATATGTTTGGTACTTTTCCTGTGCAGGACTTTGAAAAACTAAAAAACACAAAAATTTGCTGCACAATTCCTTCCATCCCTCCAAATGACTGATTCCCAAGGCTTCACACAACAAAGAGTTACTCACACCTATGGCCTACTGGTTCAACAAATTCTTGAGACAATGCTAATTTTTAAAAGGTAGTATTTTTTGAAAAAAGGATTTACAATATAAATGTTGTGGAGTTTGTTTTGGAGAGGACCTTTCTGTGCTGCAGCTCAGAAGCAGTTCCAGCTCCTCATGTCCACATCTGATTTACTAACTTTACAGCTCCTCAAAGAACTGTTAAAATGCTGTAAATTGACACTGGGCCTAGCAAAGGAGGGGGTAGTAGGGGAGGTGTAGCCATTAATAATCCATCCCTAATACTTTTCCCCACCCCACCCCCGAATGGACGGCAGTATCAGGGGCCAGACATCAATAATCAAGCCTTAATGTGTCTCCTCTTCCTGCTCTGGAAGAACGGCGGCAGACTAAATAAACGACGCAGAGGCCTGATTGGAGGACCAGCGGAGACCAAGAGCTCCTGAGCTCCACAAATAAATGCAGTAATGAGGGAGATTGGGATCAGTGCTGGTGGTTGTGGGGAATATTAACAGGGAAGCTGAAATGGACTGTTTGCATTTCTGTTTGTTTTTATGTATTACTGTTTCATCCCCAGCTTCTCATCTGTCCAGTTATAAACATATTTGGGCTGTGACTGTTATGTGTGAATTTGATTATAATTTATTGATTAATAATTTTTGTGTATAAAATGTCAGAAAATAGTGAAAAATATCCATAGCAGTCTCCTAGGGCTTAAAAAAACAAAACTTTTGGAATTTTTTTTTTATTTGATTGAGGACTTAGATTATCACAGGATTTAATGAGCAGATGAATTTTGCTCAGGTATCATGAAACTTTATTATTCCGAGCACTCTGATCTTGTCAACCATACTGATTTTACGGAATTTACTTGCTTGTGATATGGTCAAAAGGCCCAAACCTTGAGTGGTTTTACTGACTATTTTGTCATATTGTTACTTTCATGTGCAAACAGCAAAACTAGACTCTGCATTAACTGTGAAGGTAAAGCAGGAGTTTGTTGAAATCTGATGGACTTTTCCTATAACCTCTTGAGAGGTAATTATGTTTTAGAGCTTTGGGGGATGTAGCTACAATTTGAGTAGCTTTTTAAAAATGTCTCTGAAGTGACAGACATGAGCAATCCACCAGACTACACACATATTTACTCATTTGTTCACATTAATGAGGTTAACCAGTAATGTACGGAATAAGGTAGACACAACTGAGTGGCAGTCTAAAACACACACATCCTTAGATGCATGTTACTGGATGCCTCTAACACAAGCCTTCCCAGAACACTGAGGCATAATAAAAACCATATCAAGTTCAGGCGTCTTTGTTATTTCACTTGAATGAAGAGACTGAAAATGTGTTTTAGAATATCATCTTTATGTTTGGTCTGTTCTTCCTTTCCACCTCTCCATCTGTCTCTCCACCACATCACCTTTCCTTTCAGGAATCTTATTTCCTCTTTTTTGTTCATTCCCTTCCTCATTTCTGTCTCGTATGTTCTCTCTCCCTCCCCCCTCACTTCTTTCCTCCCCCCCTTTTTCCTCATCTTACCTCCTCTTTCTTCCCTTATTCTCCATTTCCAGTTCTCTCTCTCTCTCTCTCTCCTCTCTCCAGTTTTCCATCTCCCTTATTTCTCTCCCTCCTCCTCCCCTTCTCTCCCTGCTGCTTCTCGTTTCTCCTCTCCTCTCTCTTTCCCCTCTCTCCCTTCATCTTGGCCCCATTCCCCGTCCCCTCCAGGGGCCCCTCCTTGCAGGCGGGCCTCTGGGTGCTGCAGCAGCCTCCCGTTGGTGTCGGCGCCCTGCCCGACATGCCTTTCAGGGCCTGAGAGACTGCAGGCCAGACTTTCTGGCTCCACTGCCATTGTTTGCTTGGCTGCTCTGCGCCTCATCCCCAGCAATGGATTAGCATAAGAATACCCAGAATACCCCGAGCTACGGTGAGTGGCGCTGCAAGCCTCTTCCTCCCTGCATCTTCTGCCTCTGTTTTCCTTCATCCTTACCTTCCTCCTCTTCATCATCGTCCTTTATTCAATCTCTATCTCAAATGCTGCATCTTCCACAGCAGAGTTGGTTAATGACAACATTTAGTGGATGATTTTTAAATCATATTAAAGCAACAGAAACACAGGAAGTTCTAGGTGATAACACTGAATCACACACAAACCCTAAGAATGTCTTGCTTAATCTGTTAGATTATAGGTAACTACTGATTTCAGATATTCTCTTCGAAAAAACTGAATACCTGTATGATGGAGATTATCTTTGCTCAATAAAATGTAATGTTTACTTTAGAATTATCGTCAGAGGGTAAACCTCAGGACTTAATTATATTTGATAATTTGATGAACTGCTTCATTATTTAAGTAATTTATCAAATATTTACTTGTTTCAGCTTCTCAGATGTGAGGACTTCAGCATTTTCTCTCCATTTTATTTAATGGATATTCAAAACTTGTGTTTTTAATGGTTTGAAGATCTGTTTGGGCTCCTGTAACTTGTGTTGTTTAACATTTTACATGTAACATTAACAAAAATATATATATAATATATATATAATATCATGAAGTCTCAGCCAAGAGCTACTGTATCTAACAGACTTGGTACCACATTGGTTTACTTCATTTTAAATAAAATTTGCGGTGCTTACACAGGCAGGGTAGCAGTACAGACAACAATCATCTGGATTATTTTTAGCCTAAGAAGGTCCAAATCTGATGATTATGAGCCAAGATGGGGACCTTTTTATGTGATTTCTGAGGAAATTTATAAACGTGGATCCTTCAGACATGCGGCCATTAATGGAAAGAAGAGGTGATTCGAGCAGTATGTAGAGTCAACACAGCATGTTTCAATTTGAGTTGTGAGTAAAGCTGCAATGACTAGAATGACATTGATTGCCAAAAAATTTATCTAATATGAACTATTTTGATACCTGATTCATTGTTTTGAGTCTTGTAAGAATTTTCTTGTTCCAGCTTCTTCAGTTCAAATACTTCCCAGTTTTCCTTCTCCTCTGGCTATAAACTTAATCTTTGGGTTTTGGACTGTTGATCAGATAAAAGAAGACATCTGAGGACTTAGATCTGGAAAACTGTGATGGACATTTTTCACTTGACATTTTAAAGACAAAATGATAAATCGAAAAAACCTGTCTTAGCTTTTAGTCTACTGATCTCAGGGGGAGTTGAACCTTGTTTTAGCTGCTTCGCTGCATATACACCACCTCATCTTGTTTATTTGTGTGTGTCAGACAGAGAGTGAGCAGAGACAAAGTTTAATTTCATTAGAGGCTAACAGATGATCCACTGAGCAGCTGCAATTGGAAGAGGAAGATTCACTTCATCAATTTTCCCTCTTCATTCATTGAGTTACAGCAGCACAGATTACCCAGCAGCTACAGCAGGAACATCACATGTTCAAGGTCTGACGTACAGCTAGTTTATATCATTATGAACCAATTACTGATTGAATGACCTATCAATATTGGTACTGATGCTTTAAGACTCAAGCCTGCAACTTTCCAGCTGCTGAAGTGCTCAGCCATCCCGCAGATTCTCCATGTACAGACACAGACAGACGTCAAGTCACAAAGCAATAAAAGTAATAAAGCAGCACAACGTGGTTCAGACCCTGAAGGTGTTTTTAATCACTCTAATCACCATAGAAACAGGTCTATCCATCACTGGCACAGTGTTGCCTTTGTCCTACAGCTGAGTCATAAAATAAATACACTCAGACCATAAAAACAACATTATGATCATAAATCACACTGATGAGTGGAGTGGACACTGGAGGGTTTGCAACACAACCCTACCAGTTAAACCACTTCATGCTACTGCTGCTGCTGCTGGGGACACCTAAAACCAATGTCTCCTGTATCAGGTCAGCAGCAAAATCCAGTCATTCACTTTCCATTATCAATTAATCTGTAAATTATTTTCTTGATTCTTTAATTCAAGTTTTGTCCACAATGTGTCAGAAAATTATTCTACCTCAATGAGATGTATTCAGAATCCTTGTTTTATGCAATCAACAGCCCAAAACCCAAATATATTTAGTTTTCTGTCATGTACGAACAATAAGAAAGCAAACAAATCTGACAATGCTTTTCTAGATTAACTGATTTAACTGTTCGGTCTATAAAATGGCCAAATAAGTGGAAGGTGAAGTCCTCAGATGTCTTCTGTTATCAGATCAACAGTCCCCAACCCATGATGTTCAGTGTGTGATTATTTAAATGCAGAGAAAAACTGAAGATCCTTACGTTGGAGGAGCATGAGCAAGCACCATTTTGGCATTTGAGCTATGACTCCAACAATTAATCAATTATCAAAAGAGCAGCCAATTAACTTTCTGTAAACTAACTAATTGACTAATTGTTTCAACCCCAAAGTAAAGTGGTCTGCCTGAGTCAGCTGACTACTGCTGCTTATCAATACCAGCCCTCTCCATTGACTCCATATCACCTCTTTTCCCCTCCCCTCTTCCTTCTCCAACTGTTGCTGGAATGTGGGAACCAGGTAATGGAAAGTACACCCCAACACACACACAGAGACAGAGAGAGAGAGAGAGAGAGAGAGAGAGAGAGAGAGAGAGAGAGAGAGAGAGAGAGAGAGAGAGAGAGAGTCCTGCTACAGCTCTGATAGCCTTCTCCATGCAGACGGACTGTGAGAACAACCACTACTATGTGACTACTAAGTCCTGTCCTCCTTGCACTCAGCTGCTCCGCCCTCATGTGCTGTCAGTCATTTTAAACCAATCGTCCTCTATTTCGAATCTGAGGTCACCAGAGACTGTACAGCCTCCAGAGCCTCCACAGCCAATCACACTCAGATGTAGAAAGTTTCTTTCTGGTGGATTTTCTGTTTTGTAAAAGTCATTTTCTGCCTCAGCTGCTACAGCAGCTGCCAGCAGGCTGCACTGGTCTGCTCCCAGTATGAGGGAGTGGAAACTGGAGAGACTGGAGCACAGACAACTTTCCCCAGAGACATGAAAACATAAAACCAAAATATAACTGTAATTGTAGCAGACAGAATATTGGCCCTGCGTGAGTGTGTGCATATGAGTGTGTATATGTGTGGGTGGTCTGGTCAGAGGCTGGACTCCGTGAAGGGAGGCCAGATGATTTCCTCCACCGTGTTGCCTTGGAAACTACAGCCAGGCCACAGAGCTGTACGTGGATGATATGACAATATAGGTGGTCCTGTGTGTTTTTGTGAGCTTGTGCCCTTGTGTATGTTTGTGTGTAAAGAGGAAACAGAAAACACAGAAAGAAGAATAAACATAGGTGCATAAGCAGAAATAAAAAGTCATGGATGAACAAAAACTGAATAAAAAAAGGGAGGACGACACAGGAAAGCAGGAATGAAGACAAAGTAAAGAAGTATTGAAGAAGTGAAGTACAAAGGGAATGCAAGACAGTGTTAAAGATCTAAATCGTCTTATTTTCTGGATTTAAACATCTAAATGTTCACACTGACCTGCTCAAAATGTCCACTAAAACTAGTACAGGAGTTTGAAAGGACAGAGATGAGTGACAAGTTCAGACAGGAAGAATGGCATCTGATGTAAGTCCACAAGAAGAGGAGTGTGTTTTAGTGTGTGTGTATGTTTGTTACAGCTCATGCCACAGGAAACGTATTTACATGAGTCTGCCCTCTCTGATAACTTCTCGGATTTGAGGAGCAACTGTGGTGATTTAGGATTTAACTCCAGTACTGGTGGACACACAAAAAAAAGTTTTTTATTAAAATATTTATTTAAAAGATTTTATTAAAATAGATTTGTAAATTCTAGTATTGTTCAAGCCTTCAACAGAAGTAGTAGTGAAACAGTGACTGAAAGTTCACCACAGTGACTCATAAACCAGTCACAGGAGTGTCTGAGGAACTTATGACCCGAATGCATTCTGATAAACAGCAGAATCCAAACACTGCCGACCACTGGGGGAGCGTTCACTGAGCTGCTGTAAAGATAACATCAACACCAAAACACTCAACACTCACAAGCTTATTTCTGCATATTAATCACTTCACAACAGGATTTTCTGCTTTACATTGTGCTGCTCATCTCTTTTTAACCACATAATAAGTGTGCATGAACAGATTACACAATGCATTAATACACATATGACAGACTACAACTTTATCTCCTGCTGCTACGAAACTTGCTAACTCTGCAGTGAGAAAAACAGGTATCTGCAGTTAAAGAAAACTTAGAATTACGGCCTCACAATTGTATGCCTCTGCCAACCAGTCTAGTTGCAGTTAATTAGTGTGTGAATTTTTGGATTGTGGCCATACACGTTTAGTGCTGTCACAGTGAACCTGACCTCTGACCACAAAAAACGAATCAGTTCATCCATCAGTCCAAGTGAACGTATGTACCAAATCTGAAGAAGTACTATGTTCATGAGAATGATACAACCCGAAAACATAATGCCTCCATGGCGAAACAATAATAATTTACTTACAATTTAGCTACATCATGTGTGAATTCTTTGTGGTGCATTTATCTTCAGTGAAAATCTAGTTAAATTTTTTTGTAGGATTTGGCAATATGATGATATATACCATGAGATTATACTGTAAACAACCTGGTAACTTTAAGGGAAGCATCTGATCGGCCCCAATTCATTCTGTAGCAGAACAATGAGCCCAAACATACAGCCAGAAGTTTTGTACAGTATTGTATATGGTTTTTGCATCAATGTCATGAAGTACTCTACTACAGGTTTTTATTTCACTGAGTAACCATTAACAGGCATTCCTGTCTGTTCACATCAACAGTTTCTCAATCAATTTTGGGCTCTGATCCTTTAGACTTCATTAGACTACAGTTTTCTGTTTGAAATTATCTGTAGTTAAAAACACAATATAGTCTATCTTTGTCAGTATGCCAGGTTGCACTGTAAGTCGTGCCAGGCCGATGTGAGCCAGGCTGCAGTGTGTGAGGGAAGTGTGCTGGGTGGCGGGGGCGGGGCTGCTGAGGGACATATGGGAGGACACACACACACACACACACACACACACACACACACACACACACACAGATCCAGACACAGCCTTCAGGCTCCATGTAATCAGTGCTCTTCCTGCTCTCCTGCACTATGGTTATTAATCAAACCAGATGACAGCTCAAATGACCCAATCAGAGCCTTCAATTAAAAGCCAGGAAGCCTCCTGATTGGGTGGCGCTGCCTTCAGCCCCAGGGTCAAAGGTTAATCTCCTCAAAGAGAGGAGGGGAAAGGGGATTGGACAGTCAAATTAGAGGGAACTATCTTACACCCGGCGTAAAGCAACATGAAGCACGGCCTAAGTGTCTTTGCCAGTTTATCAGGATAGTAATAAGTGACTAAATAGACAGATACACAATGATACAATGTATCATAAGATACACACATAGACATACAGCAGCACAAAAACATACAAAAGATAAAAAGTAATGTTGCATTACAGAGCCTGAGAAGGCGTTATGTTGAACTGCATGTGCCTATGTCAGCGAACCGAAATACACCAGCAGCAGCCCAGGCGAGGAGAGATCAGCTGACAGAAGCTGCTGGCAGATCTGCCATTATAATAGCAATCCACCAAGGTGGAAGTGCACCTAGTTTTTAAAGGGATAAGAGATGGCACTCTGATTGCTTTTATTGCATGTTACATCCAAACCACGATCATGATTACTTAAGAGACAATACGTTTGAAACATGCACCTGGAGTTACAAACTTTTTAAAACTTAGCAAACGTGGTTTTGCTCACACCCTAAATACACTTGCTAGACTATGCACTTAGACTGTTAAAATAGAGCCCTTAAGGAATAATCCAAGTGTCTGTGCACAAAAAATGTTTATGTTTGTGTGTGTGTGTGTGTGTGTGTGTGTGTGTGTGTGTGTGTGTGTGTGTGTGCGCACACCTGTGTGTGTGTGACATGGGGTAACTTAAAGTGAGCAGAAAGCCAACCAGTAATGTTTTTTATGTGACCACAATAAACATCCTGCAGATGTTACACACTGACTGCAGGGAGCTGAGCTGGAACAGTGTGTGTGCATTCATACCTGACTGGTGGCTCCATGGTAGAACAGTCTGCGTGTCGGCACACGGCTCCATGGGAAATGTAGTCTTGAAGCAGAGGAAGCTGGTCAGATCAGACCAACATCACAACCACCAATCTGAGATACAGAGACATAGAAACAAACATGTTGTAATACTGTAATATTATACCCCCTCAAGGACTGATTAAAACTCATTCCAACATTCCTAGGACCCCCTCAAAAACCAAGAAGCACACATTAAGACTCCCTGCGTCCTCTCAAGTCACCAAAGGCCCCCTAAGGGACCAACAGAGTCACCTTAGAGACTCACAGAACCTCCTTCAGGACTCTTGAGCATGAATCTGCTCCATCATTAGATCAGTGTTGATGTCAGAGTGTCTGTGACTTGTTGCTGTTTGTAAGGAGATAAGTGGAGCAGTGTGGCTGACAGTCGGAGCGTCCTCCTCGTGCCCTCCAACACAGAAGCCTTTTTATTCGACAGCACAGAGCTCCTCAAAGGAGGCTTTATTTAGTCAGGGAGGCAGACGTCAGGAGAGTTAATATTCACTCTCAGAGAGCAGAGTCAAACACCAGCCGGCGGTTACAGAGTCTGAGCAGAGACACTGCAGACAGGACAGGAAGCTGTTCACACAGCAGGCAAACTAACAAAATAAAAATGAAGAGTTTTACTCTGGTGCTACTACAACCACAAAAATTACTACAACTACTATCTTTGCTATAGACATTACTACTGACAGAAACTACTACTACTACGACAGAACCTACCACTTCAGAAACTATTAGTACTGGCTGAAATCGCTGCAACCCAAAATACTTGCACAGAACACACATGATGATTTTGCTCTTCTTAAGAGTGTGACCAGATGTGGAGTTAAAAATATTAAGTTTGAGGATTGATCATGGGGTCACCAAAATCTAAGGGGTTCATCCTCTGTAGAGAAGGAACATCCAGAGTAAACTAATATTAAACTAATATTAATATAAAGATTTGACTAAAAGTCATTGAGGTATCTCACTATGAACCAAAGCTTAACATCAACATTCTGTGTTAAAATAGGATAAAATCCCTCTCTTGAGGTCAAAGGTCAGGGTCAGCAGTAAGTAGCAGCTCTTCAGCAGGGTGTGGAGGATCTGGCTTCACACTACACCATGCTGCTGCCGCCAAAACTAACACACTCAGCTGGAAAATGTACTCAAGACAGTGTGGAAAACTGTGCTGACGAGCTGACCAGTAGCTTCACAGTGAGTATGTGTGTGTGTCTGGGGGAGAGGGGGTGTTTCAGCTCCACCCCTGGGGACTGAAAAAAAGAAAAAAGAAAAGACGACAGCGGTGGGGATTCAGCCGCTGAGTTATTATAGAACAGACGAGGAGAAAATAGATGTCCGAAAACGGGGGCTGAGAGCGGTCACAAGGTTGGCGAAAAAACAGCTGCTGCCTCCCTGTCCAAAACACACACAGACACACACAGACACACACACGCAAAGAAACACACCTCGTTTATGGATGAAGTGGCTGTGCCAAGAAAAAGAGACAGACGGAGGGAAAAACCTCCTGCTCTCCCACACACAAGGGTGAACTGAAGTAAAACATAGCTCTGCTTTCTGTCCAACTGTTTTTATGTGAACTATGATGAATTCTAACAGCTGAGTGGAAACAACAAAAAGAGAGAAAAGTTCTGGCTGAAATATACATTATGCAAATATTATGCAAAGAGGAAAAAGTGGCACTGGAAACTTTGTAGAATAAAAAAAGCTGTCCATTTGCTCACTTTATAGAACAGTTTAACTGTGTCCATCTGTCCACCACTGCCTCCAGAGAGGTTGCATGTACTACTAAGTCTCAACGATTGATATGATTTATTCCTTATTTTTTCAAAATATCCAAAATAAAGACAAATCACAGTGACGAGTAGTGCTGTGCCATTTCATATCATTCATTACAATACTTTGAAGACATTTTTTTCTATCTGGGAAACTGTGATGGACATTTTTCACATTTGACATTTTACGGACGATCGATATGGAAAATAATCACCTGTCTATTTTTTCGTGATCTTTGTCTGTGATTTCCAGGTAAAGTCTTCAAAAAGCTTTTTTTGTCAAACCAAACCTAAAAATATTGAACTCAAATTGAGAAGGAAAATGGCAAAAAAAGAGGATATCTATAAAATCTGAGAGGCAGACAGGCCTCACACCAGGAAACAATTGCTTTAGCTTTGATGATGGAGATTTCTTGTTCAAATGCAAACCAGGGGATGTTTACAGTGTCATAAAATCTAATTAACTTGCTGAAGGAAAAACCTGTTTAAATTTGTATTTTACTGCATTCTGTCATTTCCATTCACTGTATTTAATGCTTGATTTTTCCTAATTAAAAAAATACTTGAATGAAAACCAGCTGGAAGGAGATGATGGTGAGTGTTGGTGATTTCCTAGAGTAATTTCCCTGCTTTTCTGCACAGTCCACTCAGTGGAAGCTGCAGTAACATTGCTCTGGGCTGTTTACACTCTGAAACAGAGCAACCAGTTATTTACAGGAAAACCAGCACTATAAGATAGATGCAAAGAAACAGGAAGCAGAGGCAACATCACTACTAAATATGTACTTTTTTCTCCACACTTTACTCTTAAACTCTTAACAGATTCAATTATACAAATACTTAAGTAAATACCTGGCTGAAAACAGTTGTGAGTTGTTTTGAAGAGTAAAACTGCACTGAGGTAACTGATAGTTGAATCTACATTACTGCGTTGCGAGCTATGAGTCAGATGAAGGTGTGAAACCACAGTGTGAGGGGAAAGCTGTGAAACCAGTCCTCACGTAAGGCAGACAGGCAGAGGTATGCAGGCTGTGATGGTACATAAACACACAGAAATACAAGCAGAGCTCCACAGTTTAAAAACACTGGCTCATATTCTGCAGCTTGTTCTTTAAGCAACCACATTCAAACGTGAGGTTTATCAGCAGTGGAAAAAGTTTATAGTTCTAGTGTGGAGAGAGAACAAACATAACAAATGAACAGAAACAAACTCAGAGGCAAATACTGTTTCACTATACTGTTTCACTGTCTCTTTGCTTTGTGCAGAACCATAACATGTAAAATAATACCAGAATAATTAAAACAAGCTCTCTACAGCTCATGACAGATCTTTAAACAACAGCCATGTTGGAAATCAGAGCACCGAACTGCCCAAACTGCAGACAGCTGACCAAAAATCAACTTGATCATCGAACAGCCAGTTTGTTCCATCATGAAGGGGAATGAGGGTGTTGAGACCCCCCCTCAAACTGAACATCGCACCACAGCTGTTCGGATGGGAATTAAAGACAAATTTAAAAATGAGTCAAGGCAACCAACTGGAAATTTAGATCAGGTTTAATCTTCTAAAAAGTTTCCCTTCAGAAACCAGTTCAATTTCCAGGAACTTGCAATGACAAGTCGATTAATCTGAAATTATTTTGATGAACTGATTAATAATTTATGTCATTTCTCAAGCAGAAAATTCCACCTTCTTCTTCATTTCTGTTGCTTTTCTTTGTGTTAAGTGATAGTTTCTTTGGGGTTTGGACTGAGGGTCAGACAAGCAAAGGAATTCTAAGTCACCTTTTGAATTTATTGTTGGTTGCAGCCCTACTTGATTTTGTCATTAAACGTGCCTTTATAAGTGTCATCACCTCCGATGAACAGCAATGCGAGCATACTGCTTGTGGTATTAACGGTTTCAGAAAGGCACATCTGCTATAATCCATTCACCTCAGTAAAGACAGGCACAACGATGACCTGTGAGAGTCCAATAAAAGCATCTTGTTGCCAGGAAACACCTGAAGATTTGTATCATTTTACTGTCTGTCACTAACAGTACTTCCCACCAACATCCCCCTGCAGCCTCTGCAGGCCTTAAAGAATCTGTGTGTGGAGGTTTGGGTGTTTGAGGGGATGGACACAGGGAGTAGAAGCGTTCTGATCGCAGCAGTTAAAGCCTGCAGCTTTTGGAAAACCAACAGAGGAAGACGCGAGCAGAGAGGCGAGAGTGGAGGTTGGGAAGAGAGACTAATGCCATCAAGGTCAACCAGTGGCCAAAGCTAATTGAAATTAAAGACCTGAAACAAGGAGAAAGGGAGACAGGGAGGGAGCAGTGCTGCATTCACAGGAGCCCAGGCGGAGTGGGAAAACTCAGTGATGAGGTTTGTGTGCTGGACTGATGTTTGCCCATGGCTGCAGCCTGCAGGACAGCCAAGAATATAAAACCACTTACTGATGAGTACAGTTTGGCCTGAAAACCATCCTGCTGCAGTTTACCAGCCCACCACACAGACTCCAAATGATGGTTGTTAACCAACAGAGACAGGGTGAAAAAAGTGGATTCAGAAATATAGATAAATGTTCCATAAAAACGTTTTGATAGTAAGTTAAAAGAAAATAATTGCCACTGCTTTGTGATGTTAATCAATTAATTATTATAATATATATATAATTACTATTTTTCAAGAAAAAAATTGTCACAAAAAGCCAAACATTTGCAGAGTCCAACCTAAAAGAAAAGATTCACTGCTTTCCTTTGTCGCACATAACTGTAAACTGAATATTTGGGGGTTTGAGACTTCTGCCTAATACAACTATACATTTAAAGACATCACCTTCAGCTGAGGAAAATGTTGTGACAAGGTGCAATTCTTGTCTTAAACAGTTCAACAAAAGAAGATGAGATGAGATGGTTTGATGCTGTTGTGATGCTGTTTTCACTGTTTAATATGTACTTGTATATATGATGTGTGTGTGACTAAAAGAAAAAAAAAAAAGAAGTCCAAAAGTTTTGTTGCCTGTTTTGCCATTCAATCTTTGAACGTATGCAACACCATGTGACATTCAGATGTCCTGCTGATGTGAACACTCAACAACCCACATATAAACCTGCTTGGAGCTGATCTGAAACTCTCAGCTGAACTCCAACTAACACCAGATTACTGACTGTACAGTTATTTACACTAGGGCTGCAACAAATCATTATATTATTAATTAATCAGCTGATTATCTTTTTGGTTAAATTGATAAGTTGGTTAATATGTAAAACATCAAAAACTGTCTTCAGTTTGCTAAAAACACTTTATTAACTGTCATATATGACAAAAGCCATAAATTCTCACATCTGAGAGGCTGAAACATAAATAAAACACAATTTGTAATCTGTACTTCAAAAATTATGACAGAACAATGAATTAATTAATTATCAAAATATTTACAAAAACAATCAGCCTAATTTTATGATAAGAGACTGGATTTCTTCTGATAATGACAGAAGACATCAAGGAGGAGACATTTCATTTTTTAACAAGCATAAAACATACAAAACTAATTCTGCTTAGTGTGAAACCAATCAGAACAACTATTCAGACCACAAACACAACATCTGGCCTCACCTCACGACTCTGAAAACTTTATAACAGCTGAGAGTGTCTGCTTATGTAAATACAGAAAATCTATTCAGCGCTGATCACTGTGAAGTCAGTCAGACGGTCTAATCCAGGTGGGGCTGGAGGGGGGGATGACTCTATTAGTGGCGAGTTGACAGGGGGTCAGGACGATGGGTTAAGGAAGGAGGAGTCAGGGGTCAGGATGGAGGTCAGGGTACACTGTCACTTCAGAGAGATCACTGCACCTATCAGGCAGGAGGATTACTGAGAAAGGAAAAGCAAACCCAACTCCAAGAATGAAGAAGGAACTCTATACAACCAGGATGTCTAAGGGAGTTAAGACCTCCATGTTGTGCTGTGTTCCTAATATTTAGACTTAAAGGACCACAGACTTGCTTGGGTTTTCTTATTTGTGAAGGAAAACATTTCACTTTTAATTCATTTATTTGACTTTGATGAGTTATTTCTTATTGCACTACACAGAGTTAGTACTAGATACTTACTTGCCAGCTCATGTTTGACTGTCTTTATATGATCTAGACATTTGGTTCATTGAGTTCTTATTGAAAATCTAAAACCAGATTTCCCTAATGGAACTGTGACATTTTAGGTAAGTAAGCTTTCGACCTAAACACAATGTTGTTTACTTGACAGAATAATTATGCTCATTTGAAAAAGCATTTGGTTCATCTACACTAAACAGTGAAACCAGGGGAGTTAAACTCAAAGGTTTAAGTCACACTAAATAAGAAGCAGCCAAAAAGAGATCTAGCATATTTAAAGTAAGTTGTGGTTAAAAATTTAAATAAAAATAAAATTAAAAATAATTTTTTGTTGACTGACATATCAATTAATGGACAAATTGTCCAGAACTAGGGATGTTTGTTTGAAATATGTTGCCCTGCTCTTTTTATTCTCTTTTCATTAGTGACCATAATGAATATACTTGGAAAAAAAAATCAAGTCAGTCAGTCACTTCAGCAGATCAAAGTGCTGTCACCAAAGCAATAACACAATCTCAGGTTTTCTGGACATTTTGTAGCAAATCATCAACAAAATGCTGTAACGCCAAACAATTACTTATACTAAAGGAACAACAGCGGATGCCCCATGTTTCACTGAGAACAGAGTGACTTCCAGGCGACTAACACTGGATGTGACTACATCCCAAACACAGCTATGGTTATTTACTACAGTCAAACGACTATAAAGCCATTGTTCTGTGATGCGATTGTGTTGTGAAAGACAAGAGAGAATTGTTGTGAACTCTATATAAAGATCTGATTCCATTCCTGTAGTTTGGCGACCCCTTCACATTTTTGAACTGTTGAGGAATGCAGTCCTCTTCATTGCTGTCACATGGCCACGCAAAATCACACACAACCACTAATAATCTCATTTTCATAGTGGGTGAAAAAAGGCAGGTTTGACTTGAAACAGAGGCAACCACAGCGTGCCGCCCCAACAGACTCCATCCCCACTTCCTCTATTAGAATAAGGGAATGTTTTCTATCCGACCATCGAGCCAACGGGAACGTTCTGCTGCCACTGTGGTGAGGCCATCTGAATTATTCACTGGAATGGGCTGGGTGTATTTAAAGCAGAGATCAATACCATTAAAGGACAACTGGAGCCGCTGGAGCCGCCGAACATGGAGGCTGCATCGACCTTCAAGTGAGGTCAGGACAGAGGAGGCGGCTTCGCAGAAACAACAGTTTGGCTGCAAAAATTAAGACCTGGTTTGAAAATACTGAACTCACATGAGTGACTGGGCAAAAAAACTGAAATGCATGGCATGTAAACTGGCCCATGTCGTAAAAGTGCAGAACAACAGCAGAGGCCTATTGATTGTGCTTGAGAAAAAGATTAAAATTCTGTAGGTGTGTGATGTGTGAGCTGAAATAATTTAATACAGCAAGAGGTAGGCAGTATTAGTAGTACATAGTTGATGTCTTCAAACGTCTTGTTTTCATGGATGGTCCCTTGAGCAAACACTCACAGCATACAGCTGTAGTAATACTCTGGCACTTTGGAAACAACAACATAATCCAAGTTGAGGTCTTCAGTTGTAAACCTTTCACAGGCACACTGATTGTGCCTGTAGGTAGCTGCAACAATTAGCTGATTAATTCATTAGTCAATCAAAACAATTAAACCCAAACTACCTTGATAATGAATTCATCTATTAAACAATTGGGTCAATTGAGAGAAAAATCAATAAATAACTATTCTGTTATCTTTCAAGAAAAAATGCCAAGAATTTCATGGTTCCAGCTTCTCAAAGAGAATTGAGAATTTGCTGTTTTACTTGGTCTTACATTATAATCAAACTTATAATTTTGGGTTCTGGGCTGTTGGTCACATAATGGTTAGATATCTGCAGACATCACTTAGTGCAGCAAGATGCTGTGGTGGATATTTTTCACTATTTTCTGATGTTTTGTAGACTGTTCTATAGACCAATTTTATAAATGATTAACTGATTAATCAATAATTACTTAAAATGTATTTTGATGAGTCAGTTCACCTCAGTGAGCAAAGACTTAAAAACTTCTTCCAAAGCTTTCACCAAGAAAGGAATATAAAGACAAAAAATGCAAACAAAGCCCTTAGATACAGATTGCTACTACAGCTGCTGCTAAAGCCACAAGTGTTTTACAACTACAAACTACTAGAGCAGCCCCACTGCTTTGGCCCCTCTGCATTTACTTCCAGAGACACATTTTACTGATTTCTGAGTAGAGGTTTGATCCTCAGCTGTGGCCGTCTCGAGAAACTAGAGTCTCCCTGAAGCAGTTTCACCTTTGTCACACATCCAGGAGAATGAAATACACGGTGCAGATGAAATATCTCGCAGGACAGAGGGAGTGGTGAGGTAAGTGAACTGTCCTTCCAGCTCAGTCCCATTTACTACTTAATATCTGCCAAATGCGTGAGAGGCTGACGGCGGGAGGAGCAGGAGGAGGCAGGACCTCCCACCACCCAGTTCCAGGCTGCCAAAGAGAGAGGAGAGCATGGAGGAGAGCGCCAGATGAAACCTGATCCTCCTCCTCCCTCCTTCCCTACCTCCTCCATCCTCCTCCCACCACTGCCACCCGCCAGAAATTGACTGGTCCTGCCAGCCCACAAGACTGGGTGCAGCACTCAAGGAGGCAGAGGTGGAGGAGGAGGAGGCACAGTCTGAGGAGAGAGAAAACAGCGAGATCCCAGCCTACTTCCCAAGACTGTTACCCCAGGAGAGAGAAACCTGAAAGGAGGTAGATTGAGCAGAGGAGGGCAAAAACTAAAAAGAGAAATGGCAGAAGGGAAGAAAAGAAGGCAGGAAAAAAGTGAGATGGAAAAGAGTAGGAAAAGATCCTGAGGTCAAGACTGCAGATTTAGAAACATCAAAGAGAAAGAAACACAGAGCTATTTTCGTTATTCAAATGACAGGTCATATATGTTATCATTAGATATTCACGCTTGAATGAAACTTAGAGTCGTTTTAAGACGACACCTTGTGTTTATTTTGCACTATTCGACAAAGAGAGCTGATAAATAGGAAACCGAAAGGATAAAGAATATTTACAAGGGAAATAGATGAAAGAGCAGGGCAGGCAGGCACCAACCAAGAAACAAGAGAAAATGGAAGAGAGAAAGAAAGGAGGATGAGAAGAAAGAGAAATATAAAGAAGAAGAGATTATGAAATGGTGAAAGAGTTAAGTGTGGATACGAAGGAAACATAAGCACAAAGATGAAAAGTTGTGTGTAATTTCTATGTTTTGTAAAAAGGTAAGATGTATTGACAGAAGGAGCTCACCGCGCCTTCATCAGCAAAACTATATATATCCGGTGGTGGTTTTCACCAACTTTACTAATCATGAGGTTCAACCAGTGTGTTCTTCTTAAGCCAAAATTTCTCAGGGTGAAGTAAAATGCAATGGAAACCTTCATCTGATTTAGTTTCATTAATCTCAGTCTATCAAAAGGTACTATTTCAGCTGGAATGGACTGCCCATTTCAAGGAATGTTATATTTTGAAGACGCTCATCTGACATACATTTTGCGGTTAAATTATAGATAGGAACAATCCAGTTGATTGACTGAAAAATAAAACAATTGTGAACTGTAAGCTGCCGGTTTTCCGAAGAGAAGTAAGTCATATTCATCACGCATGAGCCCAATGATACACACGAAGTTCTTATGAGAAACAATTGAAATAGAACTTTGTTTGTTTAAACAGGATAAAATTGGTGGGATGATTTAACTGATTAACAAAGGCCGAAATTAACTATTATATCTACTATTGATTAATCTGTCATCAACTTTTCCATTGGCCACACAAATTAGAGTTATGAGTTTTGTGAGGTCACAAATTAATCTGACCCACCAAACTGATCGGAAGTTCTTCCAGTCCAATGAATTTTTGTGTGCCAAGTATTTGTTAAAACATCATTCATAAGACTGTGGCTGATTTTGACGATAGACAACGTGAAATATAATGCCTGCTATGGCTGTTGGTGGGCATTACAGCGTCCACAACTACATCCTCAGATGGTCTCGAACCAAACATTCACACACTACTCTTCTGAACAGACGAATCAAGCTTATCAGTTATTTTTCCCCAGCTCAATAAATAGAGTCAGCACAAGATATTTACCTGGGAAGTCATGAGACTAAAGAAACTGACTGTGGCAGTGAAGATCGCACCCGAAGAATCACCTGTGCATGGACTGGATAAGGTTTGTTTAGTGAATATTTCAAAAACAGCTATAATCCTCCCTGCCAGACCAGCAGCATTAATCTTGGATTTTCCTGACACGGTTGTCTGCTAGAGGTTCATACTAAACAGGCCTGTTTCTGATATTTCATGGGGAAATATCCTACAGCAAACAACACATACAGGTAGAGGGTCAGACCACCACCAGCACCAGATGAGACAGAGAGGCATGAAAACAAATCCCAGGAAATATTTAAGACGTGATGGACAGGAAAAAGCATGTGAGTCATTTTAGAATTGTCCATCCTCACAGACATTTATCTCATTGTTTTGAGGTAGAGTGAAACCAGAAAACATGTAATACAGTACAAGGTTGCTTCAAACATATCCAACGCAGTCAAAGGTAGTATGAAAAGGGAAGAGGTAGAGTTTGAAATTCTGAATACAGAAATGCTGGTTGACCATCTCTTAAAGGAAATAATGATTTTTGTGCCATTGCTGCTTCATATTCGTACCATGCCTTTAGGTGTATTAAATACTGCCAAGCAAGAAACAACAAACTAAAAGGATTTTTTTCAAGCAGTTGCTGTTGTGCCTATGCGGTGTTTAATCGGCACCATTAGAAAGCAACTTAAATTGTTTGTCTAGGAAAAGCCTGAATCAACAAATTGCCCACAACAGTCCGAATTCACTTTGTATAGCGAAGAGAGATTACTCAACAGAGCAGGGTTTCTGCAGCATCACCAAGTTTAATTTAATACTTTCTGATAGCTCATAGAGTGGATTTCAAAATGTGTTTCATAGTCATACTGGCCAAAGTATGAAAACCAGCAGGGATGATGAGGCCTAAAGTTATTTACCAAAGGCATGGATTTACTGATATTTATATCACACATTTGCCAGTACTTCCCAGGTGTATCTAACAATAATTTCTAATAACATATTAAAAAAACATGACCTGGACAGGCAGCAGTAAATGGATGGATGACTGGAAGGAGCCATTTGTAATTATCACATGTAGCCAACGCGATAGTATCACGGTGCCATTTTCATAGAGGAAACATTGGGGTTCAGCATCAAACTTCATTCTTTTACTCATAAACCAAATTTCCAGTTTCGTACTTTAACATTTCTTTCCCGACTATAGGGGTATAGCCAGCCAACTGACAGATCATCACTTTCCCATACCGGAATACTGGGCCCCCGGATCACTTTGAGGGACGAAAGTATTGTAAAATGTTACAGCCAGTTCTCGGCAGACTGGCACGATAGCCAGCATATGTCATTATAGCAAATAGCAACCGACAAAACATTATCCTGACGAAAAAAAGATAATCAGACTTCCAATACTTTTGAAGACGCTGAACTGCGGTTAACAAATGATGCTAAGACTGAGATTTTACGGGCTAATGAGTTCATGTCAGAAAACATTTATGACAGACATGCACTGTATATACTTTTTTTCTTTTAAATTGAGTGTATTATTCAGGTGCTACCGCAACCGGAAATTATTGTATATCTAATAATTCATAACTATAAATTCAGAGGTCTGGAACAATAGTACTTGGGATTTTTCAACCAGTTTCACATACAGAAATATGTTATAACAATGTTATTGCCTATGGCAGCCTAGAAAAAAATTTAGAAGCTTGTAAAATAAGTTAAGACTTTTAATAATTTCATATTTACAATTTGCTGCTTTTCTGTGACTAATATGATATTAAATAGAAAACCTTTAGGTTTTTGGATTAATCAAGAACACAACTGTCAGATTGATAATGAAAACTATTGCCCACAGCCTTAATGTTTACTTTCAACTTTACATATAATAAGAAAAGACATTTAAGAAAAAAAAATTGCTGAATAAATATGGCAAACTGCTCTCCTTCTCTCTCTCGTTGTGGCCTGACCGTCAGTCGGTCCATTATTTCGGTAACAGAGATCCTGGGCTTGGCTGTGGAATGTACAGCTGTCTGGCATATGGATAATACTAGATTTTAATTTCTAACACCCCCCCCCCCTCTCCCACAAGGAGCGGGAAGAGGAGAGAAAGGGGAGGAGGTGGCAGAAATGGACTGCAAAGGTAGATGAGTGTCAAAACTCAAACCATTTTCAGTCAAAAATAAGAGTTTCTCAGATTTATCACTATCACAAAGACACAGGATGTGCCCACCCCACAGTCTGTAGTTTTTATTTGTGATTATAAAGACTACACTGTTTAAATATTCATCTCTGATTGGGCCATTGAGCAGCAGTTTTCCTTGTTATTTTCATTTTCTATAGGAATCAATTCATGCAGAGGGTGGAGCTATGTCTGACCATCTCAGTAAATTTTCAAAGGTAACGATCCAACATTCACATCTACTTCAACCCTTGATTGGTCAGCTGTGTGGAGGTGAGAAAGTAAGCAGGGTCTGAACCCCTCAGCTCTTTTTTTCATTCTTCACACGACTAGTCTTAATGCTTTTCATGTCAACAACCAGGTGCAACACTATGAATGTCTTCCAGGAGGGACTGTCTGAAAATGTTCTCCATAGCCTCATGTTTAAACAAGAGCAGAAAAATCACACCATTCAGCATCTTTACTATCTTTCCATCAAAGTGCAACAAGTAAACACTTCCGGGAAAACACCGAGTTAATTTTGTGGTAAAAAAAGACTAACTTTGGACGCTGTATCTGTTCCATTTTAGCAAGTTAAGAAGAGATCTTTTCTTCAAACTGATCTTTACATCTGCTACAGCTGACTAGCTTATTTTCTATCTAGCCTGCAAATCCATATTCTACAGGCTTGTTTTCAGACTAGTGTACGAGTCCATTCAACATGCCATGGTACCAAACAAGTTCTGCGCCCGTGACTGTAGATAAAACATCTGTGTATGTGCTGTTGACTGTCACTTAGAGACACCAACATGCTGGTGATGTAACGGTGTCATTTACTGTTTTATGCAAATACAGAGTGGAATAAAATGCTTTGTTTGATTAAATGCAAAGAGACTGAATACAGCAGCTTACTGACCAGAGACAGGATGAACCTCCATGACACAAACATACATTAAATGTGAATTTTTATCTGTTTTATCTGTCTGTTATCTGTTTTATCTGAGCTATTTTTCCTATCTTCAGGGGAGGACAATTCACAGAGCAGAGATAGACGCTGTTGGAAGAAGATTACTTTTAATTTTAGTTGGAAACTATTGCACAGTTTAACATATCCCACATATCCCCTGATCAAACACTGACCTTGAAACAGTAACAAAAACAGAGACTTCAAATGAGAATATGACCTGTTTTTTTTTTTTTAATGAAGTCATTTTATATGGGATAAGAACATGCTGTAACAGGACAGGATCTTTTTAGACCCAACTTAGAATAGAAATGATCCTCTGAACTAAACAGTGCTACTATCCATGTCCTCTGATACAAAACCTTAACACAAAGAGAAATATCTTATCAGTCACTGGTAATTAACAAATTTAACTCAACTCTACCTGCGATGGTCTAACTGTATTGAAATATTACTTAAGTAAAAGTAGGTAAGTATAATTCAGGAAGTATTAAGAGGTAAACACACTCAATGGAAATGGAAATGTAAATGCTGCACTTTTATTTACTATTAACTTATTAACTATTATTATTGTAGGTGGTTGAGATGGAGCAAAGATTATTGTCTTGATTAATCAATTGATTGATTGGTTTGTAAAACTTCAGATAATAGCAAAAAACAGTGTAGCAACTACCTTCACAATGCTTGTTTTGTCAAAATGGAAACATGAAAACATGAAATGTTTGAGAATTCTGCACGAAAAATGAAACCGAATTGGTTGCAGATTAATTTTCTGCCTATCAACTATTATTTCCTCTTTACTTGTATTTACTGTTGGATTGTTTAATTTATAACAAAGCATCACATTTTATAAGCACTACATATGTTTTGTAAGCGAAAAAAATCTTCATTTGAAAAGTAAACAAAGCTGTCAAATAAATATAGTGGGATAAAATTACAATATTTGTTTGTAGTGGAGAAGGAGTAGAAACTTGCATGAAAAGAAATCAGTCAAGTAAAGTACAAGTACCTCAAATTTGCACTCAAGTACAGTACTTGAGTAAATGTCCTTGGATGCATTCCACCACTGTGCGTGACTAATCCTTTCAGCATGTAGGTAAAGCAACAACAGAGTGAGCATCCAGATTAATTCAGACCACAAAACAACTGGGAGAGTAAAATACAACTTTGTTTACTATCAGCAGACAAACACACCAGCTTCCCAAACATCTTCCTGCTTAGACTGAGCCCCACACTGACCCAGGATCCACTCATGTTCTGGTTGCTGACTGTTTGTCCAGTCCTCTCCATCCTGATCACCTTTAACACTGATACCAACAGGAGCTAAGCCTTTCCTCATTTCACCCTACAGCTCACTGCACTGTCCTGTTTCTTCCTGGAAACTCAACCAGCTGATGGAGTCCATTTGGTTCCCAATCAGAACATGAGTTAACAAGAGGGCTCCTGGTTTATATTAATAGGGGGCTGCAGTCATGAGAGCTGGACAACACACAAAAACATACAACGGAGGTTTCGTTTGTACAGCTGCTAACTTATACCAGTAAAAACATTCAAAACTCAAAAAGTGAAAACTCTGACCTTTGTGCTTGAATCGTAAAAGCACTGAACAGCTAACATTAAAGCCACAACCTCAAAACACAAGATAGATGTTGTTATCAATCTTTAACTGATTGACAGGGATTTTAATACCTGGACTAACACTACACTACAAATCGACTAAAATGGATGACTAATGTTGTCAAAACATGAACATTGTCAAAACAAGACACTCTGGACTCTGGGAAACTGGAATGAACACTTTTCATTATTTTCTGAAATTTTATAGACTAAAAGAATGATCAAAAACAGTCCTAACTGTGTGTGATAGTTACCTGTAGACCTAAATCCAAATTGCAATCGACTGGCTACTTTAACACTGGATGATACTGATTATAAAGTGTAGATATGTGCTTAAAATAAAGCTACTTTTGTGGAAATGTGGAAATAAGTTCATGACATAATCATCGTCATCCAGCTGCAACATGTAAATTCTGCAAGTGCTAGTATATTTTACTGCTAATACTTCTGCACTTCTACTTCAGTAAAATTACAAATGCTGGACTTTAACTTGTAGTGGAGTGTTTTTATAGTCTTGTACTGCTACATTTACTGAAATGAAAGATCTCAATATCTAATCCACCACTGTTTTGAATAAAGGACATCAGTAACAGATATGTCGACATGGAGGGATAAACAATACCCAGAGGTGGAGGAAGTATTCAGAACTTTTACTTAAGCAATAATACCAATACAACAATGCTGAAGTACTCTGTTACAGGTAAAAGCCCTGTACAGAAAGTTGAGAACATAATCTGGAAAACGTACTTATTGAAGTAAAAGACTACACTATTATATCATTAGATTGCTATAACTCACATTAATGTAAAAACAGGATTTTACTGTTTTAGTTGCTTCAGGTGGATTTACCTATTCTGTGCAGGACTAATAACTATTTATGAAATGGATTAATCTGCTTCATATTGTTTGTTTAATCAAAATAAATAAAAAATAACTAAGGAGCTAGAATCATGAAATGTTTGGGTTTTTGCATGAAAAATTATCAAAATTGTTGAAATTTTTCAGCTATACATGTATTTACTGTTCAGTAGTTTCATTTTTATTGAAAAATCATAGTTTACAAACTCTTCGTATGTTTTGTAGGCAAAAATCTCTGTTAATAAAATAACTGCAGCTGTCTGGTAAATGCAGTGAAGTAAAAAGTCCAAGATTTTACTCTGAAATGTTGAGGAATAAGAATAAAGCAGCATGAAAAGAAACTCAAGTAAAGTACAAATATTTTGAATTTATAATTCAGTAAAGCACTTGAGTAAATGCAGTTACATGCCACAACTGGTGATCGAGAAAGGTTTGCAAACTCACACTGATTACGAAAGACTAAAGAACAATATGAAAATAACAAGATTATCTAAGACTTTCACCAATAAACACCATAAAACTTAAAGCTGGTTTGGATTTGTTTACTGGCAAAGTTAGCAGAGCACGCTAACTAGCTACCTCAACATTAGTAACTTATATTTATCAGTGCTTTAATGAAGAAACTAAATTAACGCAATAAAAAACACAGGTATTTACAGACCTTTTAACTAAACATGCTTCCCTCGTTGAACTTAAACTATCGTAATATACCTGCAAAAGTCAACTAAAAAAGTTAGCAGCAACAAAGACTGCTAACCCAAAGTTTAAACGTTAGCTAGCTCGTATCGTATACATTTCATGAGAATAACGTGACTACTGATCAAGAAGGGATCAAAATCGATATGTTTTGACTGAAGTGTGTGCTCTGTCGTGTTAGTATACGCTCAAGCTTTACTATAATTACAGACGAGCTATGTAAACTATGCAGCAGTTAGCTAACCGAGGAATGTGGCTAACAAGCGTTCAACAGTGAATATCTCCACCAAAATGCAATAAAATGTTCCCCGATAAACAACTACAGAGTGAACTCAAGTATCGGTGATCGGTTAAGGTGTGTTCGTGGTAAATTTTGTGACTTTAACAAGCAAAAGCCCAACTTGGCGCCGCAGCAAAGGTGAAACAAACTTTTTTCCACGACAGCAGCCAGAAGGATGCGTCTATCCCCTGGCACCGACACATACACTCTAAAATCTGTTCGCCGAATCACCGACTGATTATGGTGACTTGTTTCCACCCATAACTCAGACATGTACTCTCTTATATAAGTCAAACACACGCAATAAGTTTCGAAAAATAGTAACAAAGCCTGGCATAAAAAGCAATGTCTATTTTCACAAATGCGACAAATCGTAAATACAAAAGAGTGCGTCTGCCCCGGAACATAGACGAAGCCCAAAAGTCGGGATCAGACCCGCGGTCTGGGAGTGAAGTTTTGGATTGATCCTGCTTTACCTCTCTTTCCTCCCGCTTTCTTCACTTTCTCCCGTGTACGTGGCACTCCTTTCGACGCTATTTCATCGCCGTAGTTCCAGCCCAAATTTCCACCGGTATTGCAGGACATAAAAATGTAATTTCCTAGCGTTTTTTGTGTAGCGTCTTAGGCGTCATACTTCTCAGCTCCCCGCTCGGCCGCTCTGTCGATCGGCTGTTTGATGGTGGAGGAGAGCAAATACCAGCCTTACAAAGATCGTCTGTGACTGGAGAGATGACTCACTCGGTAGTTCAAAATTAATCCCCGAGTTTACGGCCGGCAAGAGCGGGTTTCTTTTTCTCTTTCTATAAAGACAAACCCTATCTGTGCGCTCTTAGATGTGCACTGCCAGAGCACACTGTGTGTTTTCTACCAGCAAACTGTTTTTCCCCCTTGAATTATTTATGGCTATTGTTATTTTTCATATGTATATTGTTATTCAGTATCTGACTCTACAGGTGTGGTTTTAATTTTTATTTTCATTGTAATCGTCAGTCTGCTGTATGACAATTTTCTCACAGGATCAGTCAGTCAGTCTCACTGCATTACCAAAGTGAGAGTCAGGCAAAGGGACGTCTGTGCTTTTACTCCGCAGGGCTTGTACTGGTAACAGAGTATTTCTACACCATGGCATTGTTATTTGATAAACAGATAAAGGATCTTAACACTTTCTGCCAGAACTAATTTATTGGATTAAGGTGAGTTAAAAAGACATTCATTCATCAATATTCTATTGGCTGATTCCAGTAGCCTATTTTTAGACCTAATACATGCACATTTATTAAATTTAGGCCAAGATAAATCAAATATTCAACATTTCCCTGTCACTATTTTACTCTTGCCATCGTAGAGAAAGTTCTGAAACAGCATTTGACCATTGTGTTGGAAAATAAACTATACAGAAAATATATGAAGAGTTAACTGAGTAAATATAATGTTTTAAATCAATGTCTCACAATGTTTTTCTTTCAAGTTTTACCTCTTTGCATAAGCATATCACTTTATCTCACCGCTCACGCCATCTCCTTGACAACTGTCCAAACTACACTCAGTGATGAAGAACTTGTGTTGCAGGTAAAAAGGTCTAGTAAGAGGACCTTGAGTTAAGATTGTTTTCTGTTTAAATGTTTTTGTTCCTGACAAAGCTGATGATGGATCCACAATGCAATGCAATTATTCCTCTGTGTAATAGTATTGTTACTGGACAGAGGCTGAAAAAGAAGTGTTTTTTAAAAATACATCATTAATATTTTTACCTATAGATATTTAAATACCCTTACAGATATCTGTGTCATGTTACATCAGCCTCTAACATAAACCTACTGCCAGAAGCAGTACAGTAGAATTACAGAAGAATTCAGTATTTTCCAAGAGGCTGCGCTGTATCTGGTTTGTTTTTGTTTCCCAACACGGTGGCAGAGTGAGAGCTCTTTACTTTTTACGACTCTGTGCTCCCAATCACTATTACACTGTTCAGTCCCGCAGAGAAACCTGCAGGCTTTTATTTTGAAGTCAAATCTAAAAGCGTTTCAAGCGCCCTCTGGTGTTGTTAAAGGAGAATCAGGCCTACTAACTTTAGAACTACTACTACCTCCACCAATACTACAACTGCTACTGTCACTACTATCACTACTATTAATAATAACAAGAATTTGAATAAAAACAATTCTAACAATAACAACAGACTAATAATAACGATAATAATAATCAATCTATAGAGCTACAGTGAACAAGAGTGACGAGTTTCGGTGTGACTGACTTGTGACAAAACAGACAATGTTGCAACACTGACATTAAACTCTTGACATTTCTGTGAAATTGTGATCTGTGAGTCAGTTACAGAAAACTATTGGCAAATATATAACCATAACTTAAGAACTGAAAGAGGAACTTTGGGTAAATGTTTTGTTGTAATGGATTTTACATACTGAAAGAGCAGAGAAGGACTTTTTTATTCTTAGTAAAATGATTAAAGCTAATCCTTTTGTGCAGTTTTGTACAAACAACATTAATACTGCTGCTGGACATTAAACTGTAGATGTTGTTTCTACACTTCACAAACTGTGTGAAATGCAGCTGAGAGTGACGGGTGTAAAAGCTTCAGACTTACATCATGGATGAGGTTTCCACAGACCAATCTGAAATTTGAAGAATAAAGTTGTAATATTGTGAGAACAAAAGTCGCTGTTTCAAGAAAGAAGCCTTGATATCTTAATAAAACTGTAATATTACAAGAAAAACTACTGGTATCAAGAGAGATTTGTATGTTATGATTAGTTTGGGTAGACTGGATTACACTTGCATGTGTGTGCACAAAAGGTAGAGCTCTGTCTGTGCCTTGAGGGACTGAAATCTGAAAGTTTTTCAGAATTCAGACTTTTTATCCTGTGAACTTATCTTTTTTTCCATCAATTTTTTAAAAATAAATTCTGATCTTAATGACACAGTTAAGACTTTAAAATACATATTATATTATTTTTACATATAAAACTAATCCTCTTAAATCAGGGATTTTTAGGTAAAAGATTTGTCCAGTAGATAGAGTTTGAAAGATTCCTGTTGTGACTCCTAAACCAAGGTCAAACAGAAATTTATTTCAGCTCTTTCTTTTTTTTTTTTTAAATTTCACTGGTCCATTTACATATTTGTCTTTCCAAACTAATTCAGGTAATTCATATTGGACAGTCTGAACATCTTCATCTTCATATCTGTTCTTGGAATGTGGCTCAATTTTCTATTTAGATACAGAGGAAGTGGGTCCAAACTCACATATTATTTATCATCCTTTTCCTTTGAAAAAACACCTTTAACAAACAATGGCAACTTCCCACTTACAGTGTTGACTGCTGAACATCTGGAATGAGAAATGATCATTATATATACGTATTTTCTCTTCTTTTTCATTCTGTATTGTGTTCTTTTATAAATTTCTATATTTCTTGTTTCATAGTTTCTGAGCTTTTGTACATTCTTTAGTAAATAGTTTTATATTATTGTACAGATGTTTTCACTTTAATTTAAATCTTGAATAGAAATCTTTTGTGGTAATTGTATATTCACTGTATATTGTACATGTATATGATTGTAATACAACAGAAAACCAAGGCAAATTGTAATTTTTCTTATGTGCAAACAAATATACTAAATCCTGTCAGCTTAACTTGAAGATTCCTGCAGGAAACAGTAAAGATTCATAAACAGACAAATGTTTTCAAGTGTTTGAAGTGCAATTTATTCAACTTGCAACACAAATATTTAAAACCTGTTAATCAAATGTAGTAAAGCAGCTGGACCTCCAACAACTAGGAGAGTCTTAATGTAACTTCAGCTTCTTTCATTCCTTCCTTCATTTCCTCAGTCATAATGTGACATCGATAATGTTTCACTTACAGCTCATTGACACCAAAACCAGTTCAAACTGTCTTATTAATGTTAAACAGTTGGGTTAGCATGTCTCTCTTGTCATGACGCAGTGTCACAAACACAAACTAATACTGACGTCGCCTCGTTCAACATGCTGTGACAAACTGTGACAAAGTGTTCTGCATGCACACATTCACTCTCTGAAAAAAAAAAACACACACACAAACTGTATAAAATATTCCATGTAAAAACTGTACACCAGCACACAGACTCATCAGACCTGGCCGAGTGTGTGTGCCAGTCAGACAGAAACAGATCACAGAGTGGCCTAAGGCACAGTACACTGCAGGGAGACGTGTCTGAACACTTTAAATTTCCCCACAGAAACTTGTGTCAAAGTTTTTTAAGTTAATCTGAAAAGTTCCTCTGCTCTAAATCATCTATTCAGTGTATGTGAGGCTCTGTTCACACTGCAAACCTTTCAAAACCAGGATGTGTTTAAACTGCCTGATACTGGTGAACTGGTAAGAACATTTTATCTTCTTTGTGTGCTTCATGATTTACTCCTTCACACTTGTAACACAGCATAAATCAGTGTACCAACAAAGGATCTGAAATAGATCATGCCTTATGTGCAGTCTGTTTCAGTGCAGTTCCTCTAATGGCCACCAGAGGCTGTCTATATTGAAATGAATGGGAAACCCTACAGTTTCTCCTTACAAATAAAGTCCCCTCAGGTTGGTTTTTCTATCATCATGTTTTTTTTTTATTTTTTTTTATCACTGATGACAGAAACCCATGGGTGTGAGAGGGTTGTGTTTTTTGTACCCCAGCTGTTGAAAATTCAAAATTTCTTTATAAGCCATTGTAGCTCTACATGTACACATGCAAATGTTTCCTCTTCAAAATTCCTCAAGGTCTACTGATTCACTCTTCTATATTACGTCATTATGTGACCTATAGAATGTGCACAAACAATGTCACATTTAGTTACACATGTGCATTCAGTGAGATATGACTCTAAATACTGTAGCAGAATAAACACCAGCTATACACCAGCTATACATAATATAAAAACTAGAGAATTATATAATAACAATCCTCAGGACTGTGGCTTAAAAAGTTATGTGACAGGGGCAACAATGTATAAAAAAAATTACAAAAGAATTAAATTACCTGAAACACACCAAATATTGTCTAGAGTTAAGGTAATGATAAATCATCTATGTTGCCCTAACTGACCCAAGAGATGGACTGCACCACCATGTTTACTGGTACGTTGCATTTTTTTTAGACATACATAATTTGTATCTTATGGAGGCCCCACAGTCCCAAAAGATAATATTTTTGTAGCTCTTGTAAGCACAACATACAAGAAAATAAATAATCTTTTGGGACATTGGGGGCTACATAGTATCCTGCAGTAAGGTCTGCAGTGTGTGAATAGAGCCATTAAGTGGCTTTGTACTGAAAAATGCCACTGTAATAAACATTCAAGCACCTACAGTTCAGAACATTTACAGTGTAATTACAAAAAAAACCCATCATCAAAATCAACACTCAAAATACACCTTGTGATGTCAAACATTCACGAGACAAACATGAATTAAACAACTAATAATCTGAAGAGCACTGAATGCAGCAGTGACGATATATTAGCTTTGAAATAAATATCACACAGTCAAAATAGTCAATAAATATGAAATTCAAGGTTATTTGTTGCATTGTAACACCTAGTGTATGTGAAGTCAAAGAGGGATTAGTAGCTACACTCCACATCACATCTTCAGAGACCATCAACGCTCTGCAGCAGCCTCACCTGAGCAGGTTCACCTGGAAAAACAACTCCAAATACACTGAGATAGTGCGCGAGGGTGGGAAATAAGTCCACACTGTTGGTACTTCACATAAATATATCTGTCTATGTGGAGGTGATATGTGGCTGTTCAAACTGCAGCAGATGTGGTCAGTTTGGGTTCATGTTAGTTACATATTGTAATATAACAATTATAATATAATTTACAAAAGAGAAAACTGCTCATGGAAGCTAGGAAAAGACTGTCAAAGTTATCATGGGGTTGAAATAAAGCTCAAAGTATACGTGCATGTGTGAACAGAACACTGTCCGCATCTGCGTTTATTTTCAAGAATATTAGTGCCTTACATCTGCAGGAACAGACAGTCCCAGGAAACCCAAGACAGAGGAAACTATCATATTAGCTGTGTCGCACCATCCAAGGTTCTATAAGCTGATCATCGAGTACAACACAGCAGGCTCTGCAGTCAGTCAGGAGTCAGTGATGCAACTATGTCTCTTGAATAAACCATTGTGAATGAGAAGATGAATAGATTTCACTGTGCCATGTTCTCTTGTAGTATTCACACTGTATCACTGTGTATGTGGACTTGTTTTTCATATGTGAGCACACAGGTTAACCAGCTGGAATGGGGCTGGTGAAAAGTGTCACCTTTTTGTGTTTCGTGTTACATTCACTGCCACTCTCACTTCTAACAACATGTCAGACTCAGCTCAGATAAGGCTTCTTCATGTGCGGCTAAGCTGTTCAGTTCACACAGGTGCAGTCAGACCACTTCATTCCAGACCATCACCAGATCTGCCCGAGTCTGAGTACAGACCAGGCCCAAGACTGGTTTCAAGACGGAGTCAGGACTGAGAGTAGAGGCAACTATGTTCTCTTTAAAATCAATACAAGAAATAAACCACTTTTAGGCCTCACTGTGCTAGTTGTAGTTTCTATACAGTCTATGGTTTTACATTGTAGTGCTGAACCAAACTTTATTTTTGTTTCGTTTTGAAATGATTGAAAAAAACAAGAAGTCAAAATAGGCACCAAGACAAGTCCAAGATATGATGAGAACAATATTCCGGAGACAAACTACAGCTGTGCAGTTTAACTTCTGAAGTCTCGAGTGAGGCACTGAAATAATTATAGAATTTTACCATGTTAAATTATGAATGATGAATCATAAAATTTTTGAAAGCAATTATAAAAACTAATTGAAATCTAATTTGAAAAATTACAAATTCAAAGTAAAAAAAAGAGTAACGTAACATTTTTAAAATATAAAATATATTTCTATTTTATTAAACGAGAATTGTATTTCTTTATTTTGTCTATAAATAATAAAATATTCATTTAATGTTTAAAAATAATTGCAAAATACATTTTAAAAAGGCTTAAATGAATACATTTTAAAATACTTTATTTTAGAATTAGTTTTTTTTATTTATTATTTATAATTGTTAAAATGTAAATTTTCATTTACATTTATGCAGTTATATATACATACTTATATATTTGTGTGTGTGTATGTTTTTTAACATTCATTGTATTATTTAATTATACTTGACACTGAAAAAGTCTATGCTTATTTCATTTGGCACACTATAGACTCCATACAAACCTTCCCTGTCTGAACTGAGCAGCACGGCGGTCACATAGACACAAGTAGTTTCTGGTAGAAAACATAATAAAAATAAAACTACAGTACATAATAAAGTGAGCTGGATGGACAAGAGAAAGATCATTACTTTGTTTTTGCATAAGTTCCTGTTTTTGAAGCAGAATAATCAGGCAGCATTGTTTTAAACATTAATATTAATGCACAAAAAATGTCTCAAACCAAAGTGTATTTGCATAAAGAGTGTTTACACACATCTGTAAAAGTTGTCGGCTTGTTTTCATCGTTGCAGTTGGTGGTGGTGAGCGCCGAGGCAGCAGACCCACAGGTAGTTGGCGGGTTACACATTGATGGCGTGAGCATGCTTCTTACACAGAGGTTTGTCTTTCTTTGAGTAGAAAGGCTGGCCCTCCAGGTTCACATGGCAAACCTGCCGTTGGAGCAAATATGACAGTGATTATAGTGACCGCAAAGAACTGAAGTCCATTATCTGTGATCCATCAGGAACATCTGCGCATATCCAAGAGTTGGTTCACCCAAAATAAAAAAAGACCTAGGATAATGATATGATATATGATATGAAAATCCTCCAACAAAAAACAACTGGCCTGCAACCGTCAATGAAATAATCAGATGAAAAATCTGATCTTTACCCCAACACTGTGATATGATTCATATGTAAAATACTGGAAAAATGTAACCCATTACATGTGCTGGTATAATTTTGTCTATGTAAACCCCTTCTTTTTGTCCAAAAATCTAAAATAAGGTTGCACAAAAAAACAAAAACAGACAAAACGCCATAACAATCTGTTATAGCTGAACAGACTCTTTAACTTATTTTACAGCTTGAATGGTATCTGTTTCTGATTCTTACCGCACAGACAAAGCAGGTGTCATGCCAGGTGTGACCCAGAGCCTCGATGAACTTATCACCAGCTTCAACTGGGAAGTCACAGCCATGACACTTTGTGCTGAAGAGTGCAATATAATCTGAGAAAAACAAAAAGAGACAGAGTTAGTTTGAACAACCTTTTTAAGTTCATTCTTTCTGCTTACAGACTGACCTCTGACCTCTGTGATCTGTAAAACCTGCGGCCCATATTTATCCAGGAACTAAAAATCAGATTGAAGTGAAAGGTAAAATAAAATAAAAATCCTTCACTTTTCCTCACAAACGTAAATGTTCTGTATGTAACACTCAGAAAACCCTGGTTATTAATGACACTGATGGCCATTAAGCGAAGTGCAGAAAGAATCCTGCTGCTTGCACTTGCTCCTGCACTCACAAGTGTGGAGACAGGTCTGGCTGTGTAAGCCTAAATGTTTCTGTGATATATAATTTCTAAACTGGACTATTGTTATCAGCTGCTGGCCCTAGTGTTCCTCTGAGTCAGAGCTTCACTTGATAAAACTTTGTTGGAGTTCATGGAGTTTGCATTGGGAGTCTTTGTTGTGCTGAAAGCATTTGTTGAAGTTAGCAGACTCCATTTCTAAGCTAAAGTTAGGTAACACTACTACTACTACTACTACTACTAATAATAATAATAATAATAATACATTAATTGAAGCTGTATAATTAAGGATAGAACTGTTTTAGTTAATAGTTATTTAAGTTTAGTTAAGATGTTATATCACCTTTTCTTTTTTCTTTTTTTGTTATTTATCAGGCTGAAAACAATTAACAAGAATAAATCTGACACTGGTTTGATTTACAGTCAACGTCTTCACTTGTCAGTGTGGAACTAAAATGTCCTTATTATCCAATTTCTCTGACGTACCTCATCTACCAACAGCAGGATGTCTCTAAGCTGAATTTAGTTTCCACTTTAGACAATTTGATCTTGTTTCATGCCTGTTTCTATATTTTCTCATCTTCTATTCCTTCTCTGGGAGTAGGCTGTAAGAGGGAGTCACTGATAAATGTGTCTTGTTTCTCACACTCAGCCAACAACTGTTTTACTCTTCAGTTGGTTCTTCAGATACGTTTGATCCATATGCGTCCTGGACAATATGAGTGTCATCGTACCTTTCTCACAGTATGGCTCTCCATCCTCCATGTGGAAGAGGCTGTTTCCAAAAGCTTTGCCACAGGCTGCGCACACGAAGCAGGTGGTGTGCCACGTCTGCCGCAGAGCGTGCATCACTTCCTGCAACACACGACACACAGGCCTGAGTTTAAAAAACACTAATGAACCAAATCATTTGTGTGCTGGTTAGGACTCAAAGCCTGGTCCACATAGATGTCTAAATGATGGAGGGTAGTTTTAACAGAGGAGGAAAGAGAATCAAGACTTTCTATCAGCGATGGGAAAAAGCCGGCTATAAGAAGTTCTGTTTTATCAGTATTTAGCTGTAGAGCTGCAATGATTACTCAATAAATCAAACCTGCCACACATAGAAGTATGATCCGTTACACTTCACTCAGATTGTAAATGCACCACTGTAACACAAGCGAAAAGGTGGAGCATCTCACCCCCATGATCTTGGTGTTGCAGCGGGCACAGGTCGGGGCGAAGAACTCCTCGTAGCAGTTCTCACAGTAAACGTTGTTCTGTTCCTCCACAAAGCTGACGTCAGCCAGAGACATGTGGCAGTAGTGACAGTTGAACTCCTCGGGGTGCCAGGACCGGCCAAGGGCCACCAGGAAGGGGCCCCTGGAAACAACAACAACAACAACAACATGTTCTTTTCATTCTGTTTCAGGTGACATGTTTCCATCAGGATCATTTGGTTTGATTTTTCAAAGTAAATGAAAATAACAGAACTACTATACAGTAGGTTTGTGTAGTTAATACAGCATTTCCTGAGAAAACACATTGTAACTGTAAAATTAATCCAAAATCAAATCTAATTACAATTACAATCCAAAATTAATTAAAATTAAAATTCCCTTAATTAAGCTGTAATGTGAAAACAGACACCTTAGTCTAAATCAAGGTGCTTGGTGTTGGTAACAAAAGATAAGGGAATTTTGTCAAATTCTTCAATCATCAATTTAAGGTGCTATTGAGATTGATCAGAAATATTTTGGATGCAAATGAATTATATCAATTAATTCGAATCAAAGTGTTGAAGAATGACCGCAGTAGATAAATAATAGACAAAGTTTTAAGGGTTTCTTTGTGGGATATTCTGTCTGGACCATAAATAACAACACAGGTATATCTGAGTTCATACAGCACCTTCATTTTTCATGGAGTAAACCCATTAAGATCTACTACATCTGGTAACTTGAAAGCATCACAGAATTTCTCTTTAATCTAGAAATTAAAAGACAGATTTCATGTTATTTGGTAAATATTTAAAAATATTTTTTCACCTTATAAGGCCTTGAACTTTGCAGATATGCCACTGAAAATATCCTAATATATGAATATTAATTAGTATAAATTAATTTATTCACTCTAAAATTAAAAATACCTTAATTACATCATTAATATGGGTAAATTAATGTAATTCTAAGGTAAATATTTAATATTATTACTTCATATAGACATTATTATTCTGTACATCCCAACCAGTGTACCAGTGTAGCCCAGCAGAAGCACAGCAGCTACAGGAGGCGAACTTGTTAAATAATATACAAATTAAATCACATAGTGTCATATTAACTAAATTAGATGACTCAGGTATAAATTACCTGATGACACTGTTGCAGGCCCCACACAAGGGCGTACGGCTGCTGGCGGCGAACCTCTCCGCCCTCTGAGCCACACCCCTCGCCACTGGAGGGAAAGGGGCAGGGCTGGGGGTAATGGGAGCAGGGCTGGGAGCAGGAAGTGCGGCAGGGGAGGGGTTGGGGATGTAAGCTGGTGGAGGAGGGGCAGCCTGGGGCAGCGGCTGCACCTTCATGGTGGTGGTGGTGGTCTTACTCGGGTCGAACTTATCGGCGAAGTTGGTGTCGGTCACCCAGGGGGGTCTGTTGGATGAGGCACCAGCAGGTGGAGGCGGGGCCGGGGCGGCGGCTGGAGGGCGGGGCTGAGGAACTGGAGCTGGTCCTGGAGCTGGAGGTGAGGAAAACATTAAACCAGCTTGTAGTGGATCAGGAGGCAAAAATAAATCTGCACTTTATGAATCAGCTCGCAGGTGTTCTCACCAGGCTGGGAGGGGTATATGCAGGCGGTGCTGACCACTTTGGGAGGGGCAGAGCCAAGAGGGATCTGAATGGAGCTCTGCTGAGTTGGTGGGGCGTGTTGCGTGGGAGGCTGATGGTACTGCTGTGGCATTGGGTGGTACTGCTGTGGGGGTGGGGCCTGTGGAGCCTGATGCATGGCAGGAGGCTGAGCGTACTGGCTGGAGAGGGATGAAAAGTAATTGATCCATCACTGCTTCTAAGCTGCATGCAGTGTTTCTCCACTGTGTTCAAATTCAGTTCAGAAATTTTATAACAGAAGAAACATGAAACAGAAACCTTTTCAGACTTTGTCATGCAACTTGGTTTCTGCAGTTGAGTTTCAGCCTCTGCCATAGAAGGATTACTGAGTGGGTCAACTGGGCAGAAATATACATACAAAGGGCACAAGAGGTCACTGCATGGTTTGAGTATGATGTGACTCATATGCTATGGCCCTTGAAGTCCAGACCAGATCTCAACTCAATTAAACACCTGTGGGAGATTTTGGACTGATGTGTTAGACGGTGCTCTCAACTGCCATCAACAAAATACCAAATGAGGGAATTTCTTTTGGAAGAAAGGGGTTTTATCCTTCCAGTAGAGTTCCAGAGACTTGTACAATCAATGCCAAGTTGCATTGATGCTGTTCTTGCAGCAAATAGTGGCCTAATATCTTTCCAAGACACTTCATGTTGGTTTTTCCTTTAATTTTATATCCCTATCCCTGGTCAATCAGACATTTGAAAACACAGAGTCCTTCATTTCAATGACCCTGTAATAAATAACAAATAACAGAAGTTTGATTTTGTGAACTGCAAGTTTTCATGATCCTGTAGTTGTAACTCACAACAGGGACCAAGATGCATTTGTAGCTTTAGCATTTAATACCAGTCTAAATACTTACCTGACTCTCTTCCATGTGTCAGACATCGAATTGCTGATTGTCCGGTCAAAGACAACACTAGGTTACATTTAGCTCTCTGCTATATTTAACACTTTTAAACTGATCTAGACATCATTTGACCACACCAAATCAGTGTTTACTGGGTGGTGTACACCTAACTCTAGTATATACACGTAATACATGGATACACAAAAGCAGGTTAAAGTTTTTTTTTTAAAAGCACACCAGTGAAACAGAACATGAACCCAGCCTGATGTCAGAAAACCACTGTTAGCACAGACAGCCTCAATTACAACAACTCCCTTCAAAAAAGACAATTCATCTTCAGTAACAAACAGCGGTTTTGTAAGAAAGCAAAGGAAAAAAATTAAGTATACGTTAAAGCTGGAATTGAATCCCTTAACACCAGTTAGGACAGCTCATTCAGCCCATTATTCAGATGATGAAATGATGAAGTTGTTATGTCTTGAGCTGAGCAATGAACCAACAGTGCCTGGTTAGGGGTCTAATTCCCATCAGGGTCACCCATTTTAAAAATGAAGGCTTTAGTATGCTTCAAACAAAGTGTTTGTTGGCTCGTCTACAGCATCTGAAATGTCCTTTTTAGTGGTGGAATCGGATGTGACAAATATTTGTGACTTTCTGAAACAGACAATCTGACAATCACACTGTCTTCACACAGTCATTAGTCACTTTTCTATTCTTCACACAACTATATCTGTCACTTTTCATGTGAACAACTGTGTGCAAAACTGAATTTCTTTGAGTCTGAAATAGGCCTTTCCCACTAAAAGAACTTGCCAACCCGCAACGCTGAGCTTCACATAACCCGAACCTTTCTGAGCTTGTCATTTGTCCAATTTGTGCTCTCCATTGTTCTTCCTTATAAAAACATAAAAGCTGTTGATTTGAAGCATACTGAAGCCTTAAATCCACTCATGGTAGTGTGAGGAGTTTAAGAGAAAGAAGCCTCCGCGTAATGGCAGGTGGTGTGTTATGTAGCACAGAAAAGGAGGCAGCATGAAGTGGACTAAACGCTGGCAGCATGTGAACTTTAGGACTGGATCAGCTGCAGGGACCTGTACCTGGAGACTGCAGCTTTGTGCTGGAGGCTGTAACCAGCGGCAGACTGTCGCTTCAGGCTGCAGGTGTAGAGACGACAACAGCAGAGGTCACCATGACGATTTACAAACTGTAGAGGTCACTTGTGCCTGCAGGCTGTGGGCAGCCCAGAGCAATACCTACTGCTGGTGAAGCTTCAGTGAAATCTATTTACCACATTTGCTTTTCCATGTTTGTTCTGTTTCTCAGGGTTTTATTGCAGGTAAACACAGACAGAGTTAGAGACCAGGTAGAGACCAAAAACAACAACAAAAATATGTTTCACTCAGTTCACCATCACCACCAACAAAAAGATACTTTAGCAGATGTTGAACTTTCCCACTAGCACACAAACGCAACACGTCTGGGCACAAACTCAAAACACACCAGGTATTCCAGACCCAGATCACACTCATACTCACACAAACAAACAGGTGTAAACACACACTCGTATCATAGCTGACATCAAACACACAACAGTCACTTAACTCTACGGAGAGCCAAGAGGGTCAGTATTTCACCATATGTCCCTAATGTGTCACTTCAAAATGATTATGTGATTTTTTTTAAAACTATCCTGAATGAGATTTTATTTGCATATTTGCATGCCCCCAAAGATTTTTGTGATATTTAACAATTCACAAGTCATATTTGATTGGTTACCTGTGAGGGGCGTGGTCAGGTGAAGAGGGGGTGGGGTCCAGAGGCTGCACTGCAGCCTTAACAGGTGGAGAGGCAGAGGTGGAGCCGGCACAAGCTGGAGCATGCTCAGTAGAGCTACAGCACAGTAAGGGGTATTAGGAGCAACAGTAAGAGAGAGATAGAGCAAATCTGGGCTGGAACCGCACAAATATATACAGTATTATATACATTTATATATTTACAAATGTAGTCCATACTAGTCTGCATGCACATATGTATATATACTGTATATATACTGTTTATACACAGATCAGATTAGTTAAAGCCTTGAAAAGGTAGAAAAGATAATCAAGCTTGTTATTGTTCTCATGCAAAAATCAAAATGCTCGATATTGCTCAGGTTGATGTGAGGATGTTGATAAAATGTGATGCTTTATTTCTCTTAACTGGCGATAGCAAATAACACCAAACACAAAACCCCAATGCTTCCTTAATGTTACCAAGTAATTTCCTCCATTATTGAGCTTGAAAGGTTATTGACCAACCTTTTTTAAAATCTCAATAATCATCAACTTTTTCCCTCAGTTATGTTGTGATCAGAAACACAATCAGTGGCTGTATTATGTTCAAAGGCAACATTTTCTTGAGTGAATTAAGTGCTGTGAACATTTTGACAATATGGTCAGTAGCAACCTATATGTGACTTGCCAGATATGTTAAGTAACATTTTCTCATTCTGATCAGGTTAACTGTAATCTAGTCAACATTACATTTCTTTCACAATGTATTTGCTGTTGCAAATCAGTTCAATATAAATTTAATTTCAAGCAGATGATTTAACATCATAAGTCATCGGCTTCATCTGATGACGATGTTTCTGTGTCACTGCACTAAATAAATCTTTTGGGACCATTAACATGGTGCTTTCCTGCAACAGGCTGAATGGACAAGCAGGTTGTTTCACTTGTTGAAAGACAATAAGGCTCTTCAAGCTCAGTAACAAATGACTACAAATTATGACTCATGATGGAGGAGTTACAGATGAACCAGAGAGCTTCCTCATACTTAAGAAATTAAAATTGAGAATCACACTCAATAGTTATTTTGGGTGGTGATGGTAGAAAGGTTTGACCTTTGCGTTTGGTGCATTCTTAGTGCCAGTCCCAAACCTGGAAAAATGGGAGGCTCGCGTCAGGAAGAGCATCCGACGCAAAAACACCTATACCAAATCAAATATGTGGACGGTCTGCTGTGGCAAACCCTAAGGAGAGCAGCTGAGAGACGACGATGACGACGACGATGACTCAGCAGCTGTTTTCAAAAATGGACAAAATCATAGAGAACGGCCACAGTTTGTAAAAACTGAGCCACCTGCTGTAGAAATCTGATCAGTGGCAGTAGATTAAAATTTGAGAACATATGATTGGTTAGTTGAGATCATTTGTTCTGTATTTTGAATGTCAATTAAACAAACATCTTATTAGAACAAGCAAAAAAAAGAAAAAAAATCCTTCTTATTTTAAAAAAATTCAAGAATTTGGCAAGTCCTGAAACAGACGTTGTGATTACATTTTGCAGATTTTGTTCCCATTTCCACAAAAATAGGATGTGACAGACTTCAACCTCCACTGATGACATGTGAGGTCACTTTGGGACTTGATGAACTGTATTTTGACACATAAAACATTAGGGTGGCTCTTTAAAGGCAAACATCATATGTTGTTTTAATTCAGTGCCATTAAGTAAGACTTAAATAATATGACAGTTGAACAATTTTGAATTTATGGCCATTGTTTATTTTATCATTATCATTTATCTTTACTGTGTTAATGTTTTAAAATGTTTTATTCCCTTGTATCTATTTATTTGGTACTGTCTTCTCTATTTGACTGTTTTTGTTATATATTTCATTGGTTTCTTTATTGCATTTTCATCATTTTCACATCTTTTGTGTATTTGTTTCAGATTATATATGTATCAGCTTGCCAGTCATCTGTTGTTGCATGAAAAATGTTGTATAAATAAAGTCTGATGGACTGACTGAGTTTTCCTCATCAGAATGAGGTGTAGAAGGGGATAAAGCTCTTAATCAACCTCGTCTGGACGGCCGTGTAAGGGGAACTCTGGGACATAAAACCCATAGATCATTAAAATGATCTGTGTGAGTGGTTTGATAGCTGAATCTGAGATGAAATGCATCATTAAAAGATACATATTTCTCTGGAGCAGCCGATTCTGTGCCTCAGTTTTAGCTGAAGCTAAATGTGAGCAGCTTCCTTCAGGACGACATAGAGACAAAAAGGAAAAACCACAGTCTCTTTATTGGCAGATAAAAGCTTGACCTCTGCTCCTATTGATTCATGTTGAGTCATTGGTCGGTGTATAGAGTCTGACGAGGGACAGAGGCGGGCTGGGGGTTTTGGGGGGGGGGGTTGTTTGGCTGTATTTCAGGAGGAAGCAGCAGGGATCGATTGTGCATAATGGAGGGATGATTAAATAAGTATGCGGAGAGGAGAAAGCTCCATCCATCAGGGTTGCGACAGGCAGGAGGGAGGAGGAGGGGTGGAGGGTTAAAAGGTTTGTTCGTCCTCTTAGAGACTAAGCAGACCTCCACAGATATACAGTGTCTGTTACTCAGCACGACTTGTAGCGCTACATGAGGAAAGACTGTGATAGGATTTCAGATGGCCTGTTGGAGAAACACTTAAACAACAACAGCAGCTATAAAATAAGGAGAAAAAAATTGAGACAGCAACAGGACAAATGACAGCCAATACACTTTAGGCTGATGAAATAAAAAAATCAGAGTCTCCTCACTGCATCCAGCTGATTACTTAAGGACAGATGGGTTCATTAGAACATCCTAAAAACTAAATCTAACATTCACAGAGGTTCTCTCATTTGCTGAATCTGGTCCTTCCCTCAGATCAACATTTAACCCAAAAACACTTTCTGCAACCAGGCTACATTTGGTTGTAGATATCTGGGTTACACGCAGCTATAGCTTCAACAGTATTAAAACAACTGTATTGTATATTTGGCAGTAGATCCTCCTACAGTTTACAATGCATAGTGTAGTCTTTAGTTAAAACTTAAAGCGGACGACAGCTGATGTGTGTTATTGCAGGCTGGAGAAGCGACAGGAAAACCAAGTGTGGTCCTGTTCATCACATGTCTGCGGAGGAGCAGACTGTCATGGTGGTTTCTGTGTCCCCTCCCTGCAGCGTTAAAGATTCAAACAAAAGCAAAGTGCTACATGGTCAAGCATCACATCAGTTGTTTTCAGAAGGTTTTACGTCGTAAAGAGCTATTCAAGATCACGTCTTTTGTTGGTGTAGTATCTTAAGGTTTCATTTCTCATGCACATTGTTCCCCCATCAGTTCTTTTATAACTTTAACCACTATATTATTCACCTGATAATTATCTCGACAAAGTTCCATGTTTATATGAATACATTTAACAGGTTTAAAAAACTTAAAAAAAAAAAAAAAGAAAAACAATTTTTAATGTACTCAATATATGCAAATAACTTTTACTGGCCGTTGTGTGAAGAGCCTTCTGTATTTATTTTAAGCAACTCCCTTGTGTTATTTGATGTTATTTTTATAATTTCCGCCTATTTATTGTTTATTTTGCTGTTTGTTATATTTGTCATGTGTATGTTCGCTGCAGTCCTGTGTGTTCAAACTCAACAGTTTACTCAGCTCTACTGCTCCTCCTTTTGGTAAACTCAGCTCATTACATGTTATTTCTGTGTTTACAACTGAACTACACTGATTTACAGCTTTTGTCCCGGATCTCAAACTGTTGTCAGAGTAACAGAGGTGACTTGTAACTAAGTACATTTACTCAGTCCAGAGGCAAACAGTGCACTTTTTAATGAACTACAATTATTCAATCACTTTAGTTACTTCGCAGATTCAGATTAATAATGCAAAATATAAAAATTACAATGTGTTATTTGAGGTTAATATAAGATAATTCAGAGCTCTCCAGCAGTATATAAAGTCATTCCAATCTGTCAGACCTTTACCAGCTGTAATATTAAGTTACATACATTACTGCATCAATAATTGTAATCTAATAATATGTGACATATGATATATGAAAAGGGCCATTCTGAAAAATGAATTCTTTTACTTTGGGTAATTTAAGTATGTTTTGATGGAAATTTACTTAAAATCTAAAATCTTATATTTCAACAAATAACTGCTGCATTATATATTGAGCTATAATGTTATAATGATGGTTTCAGGACCTGCAGGTTATTGTAAGTTCAGTGTTGGTGCAATTATAAAAACAAAAAAATAGCAAAATAGCATTCAAAAAAATACCTACATTTTTAAAAGAAACCAGCCTAATCAGTTTGGAGATACATGTAGTTATAAGTTTGTGACTGGTATTGGATTCATTTCATTTCATTTCATGTTATTTCACAGTTTAATGTTGTTTGACCTCCCTCTGTGCAGCTCTCTGTCTGTAACCTCAGTACCGATACTGTATATGAGTGCTCTGTGTGATTGTGGTTTTTGTTTCAGAATGAATGTGCTCTGTTTTCCAGGATACAGCAGTTTATCTGTGAGCTGGATGAAAGTTACAGGGATTATTTTCGATGCTAACATGTTGGCTTACTGAAGTGCTGTACGTATGAAGAATGGAGCCTGATATAGAGACGATCTTTAGGCTTGAGGATTTTTATGGACAGGGCAGTAGGTTGAAGTTGGGGGGGTTGTGATGTGTTGGAAGGCCGGGTAGAGGTGGATGGGGCGGGACAGAGTGAACAGGTGAGGAGCCGGGGGTCAGCAGCTGTCTAATGGAGCTCTGCTGCCTACCTGCTCCTCCTCAGTGCCTCCTGCTCCTCCTCCTCTGGTACTGTAACAGAAACAGAAGACACACAGGAGAGGAGGTGTTAGTGAGCATCCTCAGTGTGCTTAGTTAGAAAACTTCAAGTCATTTCAAGTTTAAACATCTGTGGAGGAAGAACTTTAACTGAAGTAAAATTACTAATGCCACACTGTAAAAACTACTGAGTAAAAGTCCTGTATTGAGTAAATAATAAAGTAGTCAACACAGAACAATGGCCCCTGTGACTTTTATAAATTATATCGTTACATTATTATCACCACCATTGTAGCTGGTTGAGGTGGAATTGAACTATTTGAACTATTTTTGTATATGACTGTTAATGATTATATTGATTATTATAATCACTCATTTTACAAATGAATCAATTGATTATTTGGTTTGTAAAAATTCTGAAAATAGAGATAAATGCTGTCACAACTACCCAGAACCCAAAGAGACATTCTTAAAATATACTGAAGTAATTCCAGTGGATAAAATAAAAGCAGGAGCTGGAACCATGACGCTTTTGTTAATTTTACATGCTTAAACTATTTCCTGTCAATCAATTAATCAATTAATCATTCACATAGACATGCCACTCCAACGTGTCAGTGTTATGTCTAGGTGTGAAATACACACACGTTTTACATTTAACCAAAATCACACTTTTTCCCCCTAACCAAAGTGCTTTTGATGCCTAAACCTAACCACAGACAGGACCCAAACCCTGGTCTCTGATGTGAATGTCATTTGCTTCGTACCTACCACACAACTACCTCTGTCTGACTCTGCAGTCACTGATTAATCTAGCGCTTCATTGTAATGCATCATTCATTGACTGCACTATCCTTCATGGGTGTAGTTTTGACCCTTTCGTGAGGCAAAACGTGACACTGACACAGTGGACCGATGTGTCTATTACAGGCTTTGGTCTGATGCTGGGTTGAATCATTTCAGCTGTGCATGTTTTTACTATTGTTTTATTTGTAACAATACTTCATATTTTACAAGCTCTTCATGTTTTGTAGGCAAACATTTTAATTTCTAAGGAAACAAAATCTGTCAGATAAATGTAGTGCAGTAAAAAGTACAATATTTCAGTAGAAACTGGCATGAATGTATCTTAAATTTTAATTAAACATAACAACATCAGGAAAAGGAAACTTACAGGACTCAGTTCCGGTCATGTGGGCCAGGACCCGGAAGGACTTGGACTGCATGTTAGTGCTGCGGCGGCCCCATTCGCCCAGGTCCGGGTCCTTCTCTGCGCTCTGGACGGCCTGATAGACCGGGGAGGCGCTGTCTACAAGACGATCTTTAACTGGGAGAGTACTGCAACCACAGACATAGGCCAGCACATCCAACCCCCCCCCCACAAGAAACCACAGAGTCAACACCAAGACACTAAAGCAACAGCTTTAGTCCCAGGAATGAATGAAAATGGGGAACTGTATGGACCTTGGGAACTTAAATGGGTACTTATTGGTTGAAGAGGGCGAAGCTTTGGACCTTAACGTGCTAAAATATTTTTCAAAATCAACTGTCTGATATCCAAAATGACACAAAAGAAAAAAAAAAAAAAACAAAAAAAACAAAACAGATGAGGAGTAAAATAAAAATAAAGCAATATGGAGCTGGTATTGATTTGATTTTGCATGAAATGAAGATGATGGAGAAAACGGAAACTGTGAGGAACTAAAATCTAGAATGACAGGCTCTTACTGTAAATGAGAAATAATTTAAAACTCATGAACTCCAAGGATAGCAGCAAATGTTCACAGAAGAACAACATGAGAAATAGAATGTTTTACCATGTTTTAGATTGGATTTTTTTTGTTAGAAACAGAAGGAACAGATATAGACCATCAAAAGAGGGAGAAGAGGGCTCAGAACATTCAGTTTTTATCATCATTTTGACCAGTAACAGACTTTCTTTCCCTCAGTCTGTTAAAGAAAACACAGCTTTTTTCATCTGTTTAGTTTTGTATTGTGACTCTGTCTCTCTGTAAATGAGAGTTTGATGAGAGGATGAGAAGACTGGGAGGAGGAGGAGGAGGATAACTGTAACACACAGGAGTGTAATTGGTTTTTCAGTGAAGCTCATCCTCAGTACGGCTGGGTGGTTTTGTTTCAATTAGAGCAGGTTCATCGTGGAGTAAAAATAGAGCTGCTGAAATGATGAATGGGTGTGGAGATGTTTGGAGCAATATCATTTTTCCTCTGAAGGGAAAACAAGAGCGGTTTTTCAACAGATGCAATTTTCCACCAAGATGGAAAATTGATTGTTAGTATAATCGGCAGAAAAATAAAAGAGAGATAAACAGTAGTCTTTTCCATGATTGCCATAACAACACACAATCCAACTACGTTATCTCTAATGACAACCGAGAGGGCCTGAAAACCCAAGAGATGAATCTCTGTAATGTTTAAGAGAAAGGAAAACTGAAAAAAAAAAAAGAAAAAAAGGCAAGATGCAAAAGCCAGTCTCCAGACAGAGAGCATGCATGGAAAGTGATGGAGGACAAAGGAAATACTGTCAGATATATGTTTTGCTTTTTGACCTGAGAAAGATTCAACTGGAATTGAAACATCCATTGAAATAAGTGTGCAGATGTTACCACTGTAACTGATCATGACATGAAGTAGCAGGACATCAAGCTTGGAGGAAAACTTGGGAGTTTTGTCTGTATAATTGTATTTCGGAACTCTTCATTTATCATCCAAACAGGCTGACAAGTGACTGACAGTTGATAATGTGATTATCTACCAAGAGGAAAATGTGTCGCACTGCCAGAAATGCACCAAAGCTAAATGAGACTTACTTCTTTTTGGCTTCAAGATTTATGGAAAAGTGTGTGACATAAAATCTGATTTAGACTGAAAGGCTTATTTAGTGTGAGGTTTGAGACTACTGTCAGACATACAGTGATGCAGGGATGAAGTATTTTTGCGGGTCAGCGTCACCCTGTCTCCCTCAACAGAATCAGAATCAGACTTAATGCCAAGTAAGTTTGCACATACAAGGAACTTGTCTTGGTATATTGGTGCTGAAGAAGAAGAACAACAACAAAAAGCCAGTGGGATTTTATTCACTTGCTTTTGGGTTTTTGCAGAAAATAAGCTCTGTGAGTATTACAAAGTTAAGATACAGCAAGATAATCTTCACAAATGAACCACTTTTATGATATCTGAAGCCTAAATACAATTGCCATAAGTAAAAAGCTAACATTAGGCTATAGATGAATACCACGGTCACCACCAATCTTCTACAAAAGCCTTTCTTCTTAGAAAGTTAGCAATAATTTAGCACAAGTATGAACAAGGAGGCTGTAAAAGTGGACTGGTTAGTAGATTGGTTTTCGTATGCTGTGTTATGACATTGAAAACCTGTGTAGTCTCATTTAGCCACGTGTTAGCAACTGCCTTCTTAAAGAGACGTTTCAAGTAAAAAAAATCAGAAGTGTTTTCTGGCGTATTTTATGTCCTAGAATAACATGTGAAAATGTCTTAAGCCTGTGTTAACTGCTGATCCTATTTCAGGCATCTAACCAAAAACCCATTCAAAAAAACCCATAGACTTCAGAACGAGGGAACTGGAAGTGCTAAAATGCTAAATCATTTCTGCACAACTCTGTTTTCATGTTGAAAATTCAATGTGAAAGACTATTTCTGGAGCAAGGGTGTCTTCTCACTCCACAAGTGGCCACTTAGGAAATGACTAAGTTTAGTTGAAGTAATGAGGAAAAGTCTTTTTTCTGTTCACTACAATGTTAGACACAAACTCTCTCAGCTCAAAACTCTACACAGAATATATTACACACCAGAAAAACTCCACAGAATAAACTTGTGTTTTGCGTGTTGGCGCTGTAAAAGGCAGAGGGGAATTCTCGTTGTCACATTTTTTTTAAATTGGAAGACTCATCATGCTGATTTCGTGAGATTTCATGGAGATTTCAGTGCTGATGGTGTATGTGATGCGTCCACACACAGTGTGCCATAATCAGCATGCAGACCATGCTGAACCAACCACAGACTATACCTTTAATGTGAGGTTGTGTCTAGAAAATGACCATGTGATATATTTTCTAAAGTGATGGATGACATTTAGAATAAAACTGGATGTCGCAGGCTGATCTGAACACATGCTCAGATGAAACCGATGTAAACTGCATCCAGACACACCATAGGAAAAGTCACACATTTGACACATGAACACAAACAGTGCTGCAGTACAAACGACTACAAACCAGCAACAAAGAGCATGACAACAACATTCAGTCTCCAAAGTTCAAACAACCAGTGCCAAGACCACTGCACTACTCTCTCTATCCAGCAAACCCTGAAAAAAAAGTCACCAGTTTGCTCACAACTGAGCTGACTGACTGAATCACAGCCACGTGAAAGACAAGGGAGGAAGTGAGTCCCCAGAGGACAAAGTAAGGACGCAAAGGATGAAGAAGAGGAGTATGAGTAGGGGAGGGAGGAGCAGATTTGCCAAGGAGAGGACTGTATGTGGGATTAATTACCGTGATATCCAGCAGTGTGAGCTTACAGGAAGAAGTCCAATAAAACAGTGAAAAGAGGGAATGACAAAGAAGATGAGAGAAGAGGATGAAGAGGGAAAAAGTGTATGTAGAAGAGGGAAAATAAGGCAGCACAGGAGAGTCAGTACTGTCTTCAAGAAATAACACAGCAAAAAAACAAGGAAGGAAGGTGAGAGGAGGAGGGAAAAGCGAGAGGGGGGCACATGGAGGGATGCCAAGGAAAGAAAAGAAAGAACGCAATAGAAGAGAATAAAAAGGAAGACAGCAGAGGAGGAGGAGCACTGAAAGTTTGATTACAGAGGAGTGGGAGGAGGAGGAGGATGAAGAGAAAGAGGTGGTGTTCTTACCTGGCGTCGTGCCCCTTGGTCTGCGTCTGTCCTGCGATGGCGTCCATGATGGCGTCCTGCGAGTACATGCTGATGGGCGTATTGTACTGGGCGTGGATGATGGTGGCCTTACCACCGGGGCCCTTCACCTCTATGGGCTTGTGGGTGGAGAGGGCAGTGTCCTTCAGAACGTTGGGGTTGAAACCGGCACTGGCGGGTGGAGGGGCAACGTGGCAGCGGATGGGTGGTGACGGAAAGGAAAGAGAGGAAGAGAAAGGAAGGCGAAGCGGGGGACAGTTAGATGGAGGGAAAGGTGAAAGGGAAGCATGTGAAACAATAAGGTGGTGGATGTAGTTGATAGGGTTTGTGTTAAAAAGAAGAAAACATCCAGGCCAGTCGTGCGTCACAGCAAACAGATTACCTACTTATGCTGACATACAAAGAACTGCATATGGTCCTCACATTTCATTTTCATGCAGCGATATATATACCAGAGCTATCCCTAACCATAACCCAGTACTGTAGTCATTACAAGTGGGTACTGGGCTGCAAGATCAGATCATTTCGGTTTGGTGGAAAACAAACACATTGTCTATGAACATTTTACTGATATATTCAATTATGTATCTGTGACTTGCCAAATATGTTAATTAACTAAAATCTCTCATTACGTTGATAGAAAATCTAACACAGTTTAGTTGTAAAGATCTGTATATAAAGTACCCTGGAAATAAGGTTCGATGGGGGACAGTTCATCACAGGGAGGTTGCAGTGAAAAGACATTTTATGATTCCCTGTCACAGTCGGGCTGTAAGTTTTCATCTGAAATTTGAACATTTGTTCAAATGTGCTGTGTAAAGTTCATATTCAAGCTATTTGACCTGTTTGAAATGTAGGCTACAAGTCTACAAGCGCATCAGACCATTTGAGGTAGTTTGCCTTGTGAAGGACCAGAGGGCGCTGTATTAGCTCGACCTATTGCATGCCCCTACCTGTCAGTAAACTAAGCCAATGATAATGCAGTGTTGTTTTGTTACCAAAATGGAGGTGACTAGCGAGCAGAGCCGTCCTGAGGGGACAATCACAACACCAAAACATCTGAGAAGCAGCGTGTGGAAGTATTTTGGGTTCCACACAGTGGATGGCAGCGTCACCGGATAAAGATAGATTTTGTGGACTTTGAAAAAGGAAGCAGCCTTATTCTTCTGCCTTTTCAACAACAGCTGTGCAGACAAGCACCTGCTAGCTTCCCACCAAGTGGGATGGTAACCACATCACTGTGTTTAAAAAGGGAAAAAAAGAAGGGAAAAAAGAACCTACACATCAGGTATTGGTTGGTCTAACCTGGTCTAAGAAACTTAATCGTGAACAAATCAGATTTAAAACTTTTGTTGGTTCTATATAAACAGGAGTACAATCATTTCTCTCTGATCTCAGCTTGCATATGGCAGCAGGTTGTAGCCGAGTCATGTCTCTCTGCACTGGAGTTAGGTTACAGTAGATTTACAGAGCAGATGTGCCAAACTACAGCCTACACCTTATCGTTCCAAATGGAGCTGCCAGAGTTTCACTTTCTAAAACAGGATCCAGATAAATTACTGTTTTTATTTGGGTTACTTTGCGCTTACAGCTTCACATTTCTTTGTGGTTTGTTCTGCAAATTTTCAGCCTGAAGTCTGATAACAGTGGATTATAGTCTGTTTATTCCAGTCATTCCAGTCTTTTAATTCATTCATTTAATTCCTTTATGGCCCTGATTGTCCAAAAACGTCATCACATCACAACAAGCAGGAAAAAACGTCAAGCCAACAGAACACACCAGCACCTAAACATTCAGTTAGAGATGATAAGTTTGATCTTATCTCTTTTGATTAAAAATAGAGTCGATCACGCCTCATGCTTCAAACATCCACATGCTTCCACCATGAAATGTCACAGCAGCTCACTTCAACAGGAAAGTCAGAAAAATGTGTCAAACAATGACCTTTACTTTCACAACAGAAATGCCAAGATACACAGCATAGATGATTGTATCAGACCAGAAACACAGCTGGGATTTAATCCATTTTTTGAAAATAATAAATGAATGCGTCTCAGGATGCATGCAGAGCCAATCAACACACCACAAACACCAGTGGAGCAAAAACATTCACAAAAACCCAGAGAGGATTTTGACAGCTAATTAACTTGTTGCTACTTCATTAGCTGGAGAGTCATTTGTCATTTTTAGTTTAAAAAGAAGAAGCCATGAGCCTTGTAGTAACTGCCAACAACAACAACAACAGCAGCAGCAGCTTTTCAGTCTGAAACACACAGAAAACCACAATGATGCACATCTACTCCCTATCAACACATACAAAACAGGCAAAATTTCCACAAAAAAAAAACAAACAAAAAAACACAGACTGACTTTGGTAGAAAACTATTGGTGTTTGTTTCAGTTGGCTTGGAGTACCAGGTGGGTGGGAGTTAATTCAGCGAAACTCACTGTCATTCACTGACAGTAACCAGAAGCACCTGTCACCCATTTGGTGATCCCTGCAGCTTTAACCCAACCCTGAGGCTGGATGTATTCTTGAAGCAGAGAGTTAACAGGGATCCCATTTTAGATGCCTGTAGCATAGGTTTTCATTTATACATTCAGCATCTGATTTCACCAGTTAGTGACACCACAGCAACAGCAGATTGATGTATGTATAATACATGACTGTGTCCTGCTATAGTACTCTATAGTGACTGTTGTATTTCACTTTGTGATAAAGAGCAGGCTACAAAGCCACTTATGTAACTGGAATTACATCCAGATAAGTTCTATTTCACCTTCATCTTATCACTGTGATTGTGATGTTTCCATTCATTGTGATGGAGAGCAGGGGCTGCAGACAGCAGATTTGTTTCTGAAAAAGAGCAGATAACTGTGTCTTTCTTCACTTTCTTTAACATTGTTCACTTTCAATAATATCCATCCCCATCAGAAACTTGGTGAGAAAATACTTGGTGTGGTATCTTTTGACATAAGCTGTGTACCTATGAAGTCCATGCGCACACTCATGTAGAAAGCATAAATTAAGCTTTAAGATCAGTGGAAACTAAAGAGTTCAAGATGGAAAAACCTGCAGGAATCCTTCAGATCATAACAGCAGTGGTTCCAAAACGTTCCCCTGAGGGACTCCATCATTAATGACTCCTGAGCCCAAACTGACTCTCCAGGAAAAGGGGCCAGCTTGCTTTAAATGGAGCTGGTTGTAGCACCGTGTTATTGCACCTGAAACCCCCTTTCTGGGAAAGGAGGCAGGGTTTGAACCTCTCTCTCAGCCCTGTTTTCATTCTACCCACAACTAAATCTGACACTGAAAATGTGCACTGTGAAACCATATCACATCTCCTCCATCTCAGTATGTGTATATCCATCCACCTGCTTTCATGCATAATGGAAATGTGGAAATGCAGAAGTCACTTGTCACTTACAGCAGAGAGAGGAAAAAATCAGATCTGTGTGGAGCGATGAGGAGACTGGAACCTTCCTCACACTGATACATGAAATGTCAGATTTCCTTCATGTTTTCCATGACTGGAGCTCTTTTAATGACCTCATCTCGTTTTGTTCTCGTCTGCTGCAGTGGTTTAATGGCAATGAGTGGAGACCCAGCTCCACCAAACCAACTGCTAATATTGGAAACATATTCATTCGCATTTTCTTCTGCTGATTTTCTAAAAATTTGATTAAAACTTTGGAAGGAAAGCCACCTTAGGATGGCTACCTTGTCACTTTGTCTACCAGTGCTGCCATTAATGATGACTATAAACAGCTTCTGACGTTGAACCTGATTAGATAACGTGTGGTATGAACAGGTTCTGAAAAAGTCTCTAAAAGAGAGGTATCGCCTGGTGGAAAAAGTTGAGTTTTTTTTTTTTTTTTGCTTTAGCTGTTAAAGGTGATTTGTATCTGTTTAGCATCAACAAATCATTATCACATTTATTAATTAATGTCTTTAGTATATTAACATACATCAGGGAGATTTTTGCCTCTCATAGGCTTTTATTCTGAAATTTCACCCACCAATTACCAGATTTTTCTTGATTTGCAGGGAAATAAACTGGATCATCACATACACCATCAGCATGAAACAGGAAGAGATTCAATAGGAAACAACAGAGATGATGGAAAACATGATCTTAATAAAAAAAAAAAACACTGATATACACTGATATGGACAGAGGGGACCTGCTATGTCTGCCACAGTCTTATTTATTCATGGTAATTTTACCAAGTTACCTATTATTGGACAGTGATGTATTGATGATCAAAAAAGGCTACAGGCAGCACTTTTAAAGGTCACAACTGCGACACCATTTTATCCCAACACTATGACTATGATCTAAAATCAGCCACGGAACCAAACCATGCCTTAAAAACACCAAACAACAGAGCAAGCACACATCCAAGATGCAGTCAGCAGGAGAGGATACTAACTTGGGAGCAGCAGGGGAGAAAACCTTGTTTGGCGAATGGCAAGGAAGTGAGAGAGAAAGGACAGAAAGAAAGTCATTAAAAAACACAATCACTGTTTTTTTTTTGAGTCCAGCAGCTCAGCGATGTCCTTCAGCTGAAGGACGATGGGAAGAGGAACATTTATAACAGCACAACAACCTCCGCCAGGCTAAAGAGAAGGAGGAAATAAAGGTCAGAGGTCAGGAAGGGACAAAGGTTAGGACAGAGGACTCCAATATCCTCCCACAACCTCTTAGGCTGCAGAGCTGTAAATCTGTGTGAAGAGAGATTCTTAGATAGCAATATGGATGATAATGAAAAAAAAAGAACAGCATAGAAATTTTATCCCCATGTAACCCAACACTGTCACAGACTTGAGACAGTATGTATGACTGAAGTGAAGTGGATCTTGAAATTCCAGAGTTCTTAATGCTAAAATCCTGGGGGTGAATCCTTCAGCTGTGACTTCTCCGTTCACTTAACTCACCATCAATGAGTTGTGCACCACCTTTCTATTGTTTCTGTTTTTTTGTTGTTGTTTTTTGCACTCAGTGAAATGTTCAGACAGGTGTGTGCAATAAATGACTAAAATCACTGTACTGAAGAGAGCATCGATTACTGTGTTGCCTAGCAACGTAGCAATTTGTCTGTGTTTATTGGCTGCAGCCACTGTGGATTTTATGTTGTTTACACATCTCTGCCTTTTCTACTGCTTTATTAAATCTATAAGGCTTTTGATTTATGTAGCTTAATGTCTATAGACATTATTATGTAGCTTTTTATATTACACAGTGTAGTCTAAACCTGCTCTATAAGAAAAGAGACCTGAGATAACTTCAGTAATCATTTGGCACTATATAAATAAAACCTGATTTTGACTTATGTGTTCAGGAACTTAGAGGAACTCTATAAGTGTTAATGTTAAGTAAGGAAAGGGCAGCCAGACAGGACAGGGTGGTGAGTGTGTGTGTGAGTATGCCTGTGTGTGGGTGTGTATGTGTGTGTGTGTGTCCAGAAGGTTCCCTGACCTTTAAAAGCAGCCAGAGGAACCAACAGGTGTTTGGCCAGTTTGGTGACACAGTAACCGAATCACACTGAGAACTGAGGAAACACCACAGGCATGCTGGGTAACTGCGTGTGTGTGTGGCAGGCTATGATTATGAATAATTATGGTAACAGTCACATACTTACCTCTCATCACAGCTTTGCAATGCTCAGGGCGGTAAGTGCTTAAAGTGGAAGTGTGTATTTTGATCTGTTACAGGATTATGTGTGTGTGTGTGTGTATTTGTATTACTTATGTTGCAGGGACATAGCTCTGTTTACACAGTCACATTGTGGGGACCCAACTTCCTTCTGGGGACAAAAAACAAGTCCCCGTGACTTAAATAGTTACATTTTCGAGTAAAGATTTGTTTTAAGGTTGGGGTGTCTAAAAGACAGTAATGTGTTTTTTGGATGAACTGTCCCTTTCACTTTAAGCCTACAGGCACGCTGAATCCTCCTCCTCACTCCTCATTAACAGTCTCCATCATCATCACTGAAACATTTAGGCTCCATTTGCTGTTTGTCTTTTTGTCTCACCCCATTATATACAACCAGATCTTCAATCCACACCATTCCAGCCCAGGTTTTAAAACTGACACTGAATGTTCTGATGCACTTTTCTCCTTCTGTTTAGGGTCAATGTTCAGCAGAACAGATATATATTTGTCCTATAGAGGCTGTGCTGTGCTGACATGTTGGTCAACATGGCAGGATAATGTCTCAGAGGTGGAGCTGCTAATTATATGGCAGCCATGAGTGGCAAAACACAACCAACAAAACAGAAAATGGTTGTGTTTTGTTTTGCTGTTGTGTTGTTTTATTGTTGTTGCTTAAAACTTTTTGCCACATGTTCTTCCTCTGCTCATTAACCTGTTATTACACGTTGCATCAGGCCTCTTCGTCTCTACATACCACGCAGGTTGACCCGCCTGAATTGCCGCCATCTCTCTCAGAGTCTCCTCTGAGTACAGGCCGATGGGGGAGTTATACTGCTTCCTCTGAGCGGGGCTGACAGCCGCTGCTCTCCTCCCGGGAGAGTCAGCCTCTGCAGGCCCAGAGGAGGCACTGCAGGCTGACAGGCGGCCGTTGACCTGCACTGACTGAGGCTTCAGGTGGAGGAGGAGGGGGAGAGGGAGGAACAATATTAAATGAATATAAAAGCCTGTCAGACTCATTCAAACATAAATAAAATCCTGTATGTTGTTGTTGGATGAAAAACTCAAATATACAAAACGCCATCTTTTCAGGGATTTAGATATTGATAATTTACATTTATATACGAAAAACAACTATATGGTTTTATTTTGACAATTGAATGTCTTGCATATGCATCAATGAAATTACAAGCCTGATTCAAAACATTGTTTTTGTGATTCTGTCTTTTTGTATTTTTTGGGAAAATATGCATGAATGGATGGATTGCTTTTTGTCTTCCTGCGGCCACCAGGGGGCGGCAGTCCACTGTACTGAACCAATGTGACAGAATCTCATCCTCCCTTAGGTATGAGGAAGGAGTCCACAGTGTGTGTGTGTGTGTGTGTGTGTGTGTGTGAAAAGGTACTGTAATACTCAAACATTTGCCCTGTCTGAACAGTCCAGATTTTCATGGGGAACAAAAATCCTTTACACTGCTCTGTGTAAAAGTAGATTCCTTTCCATCATCAACACCATCAGGACAATGAGCCCAAACATACAGCAAGAATCATAAAGAACTAAAGAGACAAGAAGAGCAAGGAGTCCTGCAAACGATGGTCTGGCCCTCACAGCCCTGATCTTAACATCATGGAGTCAGTCTGGGATTACATTAAGAGACAGAAGACAGTGAGACACACTAAATCCACAGAGGGACTGTGGCAGGTTCTCTAAAATGACCTGTAATGTACCTGAAAAACTGTGACCAAGTGAACCAAGGAGACTTGGTGCTGTTTTTAAATGATTTTTTAAATGATATGATTATTTTATCTCTTTATGGCACTTAAGATAAAGTTCCCTGATAAATAAAAACTATTAATGGCAGTATTCTGAAAGCATCCTCTGACAATGCTGACAAAATGGGCATGAATGAAAAGAAATATCACCCAAAAAGTACAGCAACTCCATACACCATGACTTAGAAATTTATATCAAAAATCTGCAGGAGTGAAAAACATATACATTTATAATTGATGAAAACATGAATGCAGACAGTTGAGTATTGTGATGAGAAAATGTGTTTAAGCGTCATTATTTTTCCATTACAGTTTATTTATCTGTTCACTCAGTTTAGATCCATTTGCCGCATCAATATTTTCTCTACCGTAACACTCACTTAGAGGGACCTCGAGCCTTTATGCAGTGGTGAATTTTAAGATGAATTTTTACCATCGATAAAGACTTGAAGTTGCACTGAAAATATACTCTGCACTAGTGTGATTAATAACAGATAGCAACAGATCAGTTTCATTGCAGTATCCAGGGCAGATCTCAGTGCAGCTTGCACTGGTAGAAATGTATTCTGGGTTAAGTTACCTGTTGGTGAGGGATCATGGGAATAGTGGCATCCATTCTTGGTGGTGGCATTGGAATGGGACGCTTCGACCTGCAGGTAAGAATGTGAACAGAAAAGAAAATGTGTTTTGACAGAGTGGGACATAAAAACTAGAATGGCACTCAGTAGAGTGCACAACTCCACCAAGGCCAAACACTCCTACACGTCTGTCTTAAGATAACCTGACGAAAATGTGAAAAAGTTCTGTAGTCACTTTGTTACTGTAAAAGTACAGTACATAAGCATTAACATAAAGTACTAAAAGTAAAAGTATCATTATGCTAAGTGGTCCGTTTCAGAATGATACATATATTATTATTGGATTATAGTTAAGGATGCACTAATGTGTACATTTAATGTGGCAGCTGGCAAAGATGGAGCTCATTTCTACTGCATTATATACTGATGGGTAGGTACATCTATAATAATGTATCATATTAGTTGATTCTATGTAATCTATCCATCCATTATCTATAACGCTTATCCATAAAGGTCACAGGGGGCCTGGGTTTTTTGCTCAGGTTGAAACATTTTAAACTGACATGTCTCTTGACTTTATGTGTAATCACAGTGCATGAAACACCTGGTATTTAGAAAACTAAGAAAATATTTGTGTTTTTTCGGAGTTTCACTACTACGCATTTAACTTTTCAGTTATATTATCTATAAATTTTATCTCCCAGCATTCTGGCCTAAATGACACTGCAAAAGTCTTCTCCACACTGTATAATACAGTATGTTATTTTGGCAGAGAATACTAAATACTTTAACTGTTGCCTTAAACAGAGGCTGTGTTATTACAGAGCACATGATCTTCCCACAGCCCTGCTTTATGTAGTTTATACCTCCTAAAATATGTAACAGAGTAAAATAAAAGATATTGATGGGTTAGAATTCAATGGGGCTTTCATTCAGCAATTGCACATAGTCACCATTACTTTCACAAACCCTAATCCAATTTTTACAGCTAAAAAATAATAAATGTCATGTGGCGTTTTCAGGAAAAACTATCAAGGTCATCTTTGTTAAGGAATGATAACTGCCAGCTTGTTATTTGGATGTAATCTTAATTTTTCTGTTCAAATTGCTCAGGAATTTATTATGTAAATGTAAAATTAGGGTGCATTTAGAGATCAGTTTACAGGAATTTTATTTTATCCATGAGATCATTCAGTATGTAGGTCACTGTGAGGGACAGTGGGGGAGAACAAACACAGAATCTGTGTCAAGCTTTCTTATTTAGTAGAGCAACCTAAAGGTACAAGGCAGCAAAGAAAAGAAAAACCTTCGATTTCTCAGCCACAAGTAAAAAGAGGAGGAGGAGGTCGATAGTCAGATGTGACTATAGAACGTGTCCCTGAGAGCCTCATGGTCAGAAAATAATAGGAATAAATATTACTGCTGGAAAAAAACAAAAAAAAAAAGTTCTCCACACAGGAAAACTCAAGTCAGAAAGATTCAATAAAACCACAGTAAGTGGGAGAAAAGTAGGACACAAAACTGTACACACACTATAATAAATTCTGCCACATACCACCTCACACACCAGTCTAGGCAAGATAAGAGCTGGACCGAAGGAATTTATTCATCTGAGAGCAGCGATGATAAGTGAACACAAATAGAAAGTCAATCACCATCAACCTCCCTGCTGCAGGTCATAGTTGGTTTTGTTGTAGATGGTTGTTGTAGAGGTTTACTGAAGAAACATTTGCCCTTGAGCAGGCCCACAGGAGTGTGTACTGAATTACAGGTGTGCTCTATCCACAGCTAGTTAAACTGTTACTTAAGAGACCACACCTTGATCCAGCGTCTAACCACCAACCCGCCTCCTACCTTCCATTCTTGTCAAAAGTACTAGAAAGAGTTGTGTCAGCCCATGTAACAGCAATGTCTTTGAGCATTTTTCAGTCTGCCTTCAGGGCCTGTCATGCCACTGAAACCACTTCCCATAGTGGTAAATGATCCTCTGCTTTCTATGGAGTCAAATTCCACTTCTGTCCTCTCCTACTGGATCTCAGTGCAGCTTTTGATACCATAGATCACTGTATACTCCTAGACTGACTGGAAAATCAATTTGGCATCTGTACACGTTACACTGATGATATTCAGCTGTATCTTCCTGTTAAAGCCGATGACTCTTCTCAGGTCGTTTGGGACACAAGGGCTGAATTTCACATCTAAAAGTTCCTACACATGAAAAGAACCAATAATCAAATGTTATTTAAGACTTTTTTTTCTGAAAGCCAGCTGATCAAGTATTTTGACAAAGCAAACCTACTGACCATCACAGGTTTATTATGGTCATTTTGTGCTGGGAAGGAATCAAAGTGTCCCTGAAATGAAAAATGAAGACATGATTGTACTCTTCTTTGTCTGTGTGTGTATGTTTTCTGTGTCACCTATTTCATCAGCAGAGGCAGTGTGAAAGGTTAACAGAGGTCAAGCAGCTTCTATTATATTTGCTGCTGTGTGTCAGAGCTTCATCTATCTCCTGACCTGTGTCTCCTCCAGTCCACCACAGGTCTCACTGTCCACTTTACACTAATAACACAACATGAATGACATGAAAAAATGATGAGAAAAAAAACATGACAGAGGCCCCAACATCTTATCTTCATCACCCGAGGGTTTGTGATTATGAAACTCTGCTCTCAGCTCTGTGTGGACCAACATTCATTTCCTCACTGAACTTATCAGATCTCCTCAGACAGACACCTTGGGGGTAAGAGGAGGATGATTTGACTCACCAAACCAGCCCAACATCTGCAGGATGATAGGAATCAACTGTTTACTAGTGCTACTAATATTTATAATGAACTCAGAATAATACAGCCATCCATCCATCCATTAGTTGCTGACACTGGGCGAGAGGCAGGCACATCCTGGACAGGTCCAGTACATTTATTTCATTTACATTTAATTCAAACTGAATAACCAAAATGTAAGGTAATCAAAATGGATATTTTCCCCGACAACAAGGGGAAAATCAATAACTAAACTTTAAAGGCTAGCCATGGCTATTTCACAGCTAGCTCTCAGTTTCCCTCTGACTTTAGCTGTAATTAGCTTCTTTCTATGACAGAGTAAATCTGCATAAATCTGTTGACAGGTCTATAGCTCATTGATCACCAAACCAGATTGCAGTTTAACTTCATAGCCAAAGTACTGATGCTGTGTTTTGGTTTTTAGATCTGTCTTGTAGTAACTGCAAATATAAAAAGCGGTTTTCTCAGAAAATTACACATTTCCATGGCATCATACTTTTTATATAATAAAACAGATGTCAGAACGCCAGATACAGGTTTGATCAAATGTGTTGTTGCTGCATTTAGCCTTTGTGGAGCAGTGCAGTGGAGTCGAAGTACAAAGTATCATAAAATTGAAATAGTCATGTAAATAACAGGCAGCTCAAATTGTACTTAAATATGGAACTTTAGTAAATGTACTCAGTTACTTTCCACCACTGGTTCTTACTTGGACATGGTGAGCGCCAGGTTGTAGTTGGCCATCTTGATCTTGTTTTGGGCCTCCAGGTGAGTCATCCCATCGGTGCTGACACCATCAATGGCGACGATAACATCACCCTGGATCAGATTACCCTGTGCTGCCTTGCTGCCCGGAGTGATCTGTGCAAACACAATGACAAAGACATTTAGATCTTATTTTTGCTCCAAGAATCTTTTATTGAACATGTAGCAATTTCTTCCATGCTGGTTAAAAAACAAACAAAGAAAAAGAACAAAAAGAAAAAAAATATCAACAAATTAACATTTATTTGTTTTTGTGTTAACTTTTGGAGATATCCTGAATGTAGGTTTCTAGCACATGTGATAAGTACCAGTGACACACACCACAGGTCAGTGCACTTGTCAGTTTGAATCTTTCAATCACTTAGTCATGACAAGCTGGTTTTCCACGAAACAATCAATCAAATGAGAAAAGAATTAATCATTAAGTTCATGATTAATATGGCGGCACACTAAAGACCCTTTAATCTGAAAATCCACCTGTGGAGGGGAGTTGTGTTGGCACATGTCGAGGACACGACCCACATTCGCAAGTTACACACAGTTACAAAAACAAAATGAAACAGACCTGTTTGGAAAGATGTCAGACATGAAGATGAAAAGTAACCACCACACAGCTTCATGTCTGAGGCACTGCTGGGATTTGAACCCAGGCTCTCCTGTTTACTAGACAGGCACTTTAACCAGCTAAGCCACAGCGCCTCTGCTGACATGAGTTCCTTTTAAATAAAAGTTGTGGACATTTTTGTATAAAATAATCCTGTAGATAATCCAGTATAAATCTGTACCTGAAAGTGTCCAGAATTTGCTTAAAATGAAAGAAAAACTATTTGACTTGCAGCGATCTCTGACTGTCTGTTCGATCTGAGCTGGGTGCTGCTGAGATGTTGAGATCATACACTATATTGCTAATATTTAACATCACAGATACGAGTGCAGCTTTAATATGAGTGAAGATCAAAAAGAACAGAGGTGCTGTGGCTTAGCTGGTTAAAGCGCCTGTCTAGTAAACAGGAGATCCTGGGTTCAAATCCCAGCAGTGCCTCAGCTGTAAACCTGGGATGTTTACTTTTCATGTTCTCCAGCTCTCTTATATAAGGCTGTTGCTATTTTTGGAAATGTAATAACACTGACTATGGTTTCCTGGAGGAAAAAAAGAAAAGAAAGAAAAAACCCCACACGCACATATATATGACTTCATTGAAAGAAACAAGGGAAGAAGACTGAATATCACCAAAGTTCATAAAACAAGAGTCAGTTCATATACGACTTCAGTTACAACACTACATCCAGGCCAAAACATTACTGATTCAAATATAAGACATGAGCAGCACTCATGAGATGAGACAACTTATTACAGTTCATCCTGAGGGGAACATGAATGTCTGAACCACATTTCATCACAATCTATCCAATAGTTGTCACAACATTTCACCGAAGTCCACGAGCGTGAACCTCACAGTGGTGCTACAGGAAAAGTCATACGGTGCATCATCTAAAGACCACAAATATTTATGCCAACATGTAAAAACAGTTAATCTCATATTTGTTAAGATAATTTAGTCTTGACCAAAGTGATGGAGTGACCAACCAATCAACAGTGCTGCTAGCACGACTTCAGGTATTACCTGAGCAGGACAGACGGCCTCTGATGGAAGCATTGCTACGTTTCATAGATCTGACCTTGTGACCTTTCACTCACAGGGCTGGTCTGTAACCTCGAGGCCTCTGTGGCGCCTCGAACACAATGACAGGACACAAGTGTTCATGCCTGGGTGTTAAAGCCTGGACAGCTGTCCATACAGCGCTAACCCCCACTGAGTCTCATCAGCTCACTCTAATTACTCCCTCTATTTCCATCCACGGGAGCTATTTTAGCTCCAGTCTGAACCTCCGACCTCTACACCTGGAGGAGAGAGCTGAAGAGGAGCAGGAGAAGAGAGGTGAGGAAGAAGGTCTAAGGCAAAATTGGAGGTGGGCGACAAGATGGGGTTGGAGCATGGGGTGCTTGAAGAGGAGGTGGGGGAAGAGGAGGAGAACAAGGATATGTAGGTGGAGACAGAGCCAAAGATGGAGGTGAGTAAAGAGGAGGCATATGAGGCACCAATTTACATTCCAAAGATGTCTGAAGCTGAAGCTGATTTTATCCCCCATTTGTAAGATTTTGTCTTATAGAAATTACTTTAGGAAAGGATTTCTTAAAGGTCAGAATGAACAGCAGGTGCAATTAGACAAACCAGTAAGCCTTTCACACACACATATGGGCACGTTTTAAGATAAACTTGAAGAAACGTGAACCTATGATTTAACCATCTGTTTGTGTGTCATCCCGTCTGCATGGAGAATAACTGCAGTCATCTGAACAGACTGCAGGGAAACAGGAGAGGTCTGCAGGATTAACAGAAAATACAGCAGCTGAGACCTGGATGAGACTGTACTATAGACACACACATACACACTCATACACACACACACACACACACACACACACACACACACACGCGCACACACACATATGCACGCACGCATGCACACACGCACACAGAGTGATAAAGGTTAAATAGTGCTCTGACACTTAGCTGTGGTCCTTATCTTGCTCTGACTCATCTGGCTGACATTTCCACTGAATGCTGGTTAATGGATGTGAATGAAACATCGCCCCCCTGGAGATGAGCAGTAATGACAGTGAAAGCCAGCAGGGAGCCGGCCCAGTTCGCACTCTGCTCAGCTTACTGGTCCAATTCCCGCTGGGAGAGCTCCTGCACTGAGGACTGATTACAGAATAAATTCAGCAGCTCAGAGCCGCTTCTGGAGACGCCCTCTGGTTGATTTAAGATTCAGAACAAACTACAGTCAACAATAACATACTGCCTCCAGACCAGTTAGGAACAGTGTGTATTAACTGTGGGTTAAGTTTAGTGTGTGTGACATATTTCAGACATGCCTACTCCCTGGTGGTTTGTGGGTACTGGTATGGACTCCGTAGGTGCAGTCAGATTCCCTAAATACCACAGTCCTCTTTTCCTAAGTCCTTATCAATTATCTTTCCTTGACCTCGTGATGTTTTCCATTGAGGTCAAGGGAAAGTGGTTAGGAAAGGAGATTTTTTTGACTATGCAACCATAACCCAAGAGTTGCATACAGGGAACACATATACAACTAAATGCTTTGCTCATCAAAACCAGTCTTTATATTATGTGGCGCTGTGGCTTAGCTGGTTAAAGCACCTGTCTTGTAAACAGGGGATCCTGGGTTCAAATCCCAGCAGTGCCTTGTTATCACTTGCTTAGTCATCTCCTCTACTTTGAAATCACACCAAGTTAGGATAACTGGACCAGAATCAATGATTTGGACACAGTGGTGGCAACTGAACAATCACAGTCTTGAAACTGTTAACCTAAGAGTGCAGCAAAACACTGCCTTTCAGTCAGTAATAATGTCAGCTAGCTGACTGGCACATGTTTGTGGTACACAGCCAGGGATGTGTTCAGGCCCAGCAGCTTTACTCATGGTCACTCTCACAGGATTCCTCTCACATCCACTGTGAATACTGATACAGTGGAAGGTCCTCCGGAGGCACAATGAACTTTACAGCTGACTCTTTGTTCAAAGTGAGCGTAAAATGTATTAAGTTCATGTATTAATATGAGAGAAGAAGAAAAATACAGAGGTGCTGTGGCTTAGCTGGTTAAAGCGCCTGTCTAGTAAACAGGAGATCCTGGGTTCAAATCCCAGCAGTGCCTACTTATTAATGCCAAATACATGCAATTTAATTCAAAATGTGTTTATATGTTATGTGATATTTCAAGAGATAAAAATCATAATGGAAGTTATGTAGTTACAGTGGGCTCTTACTCTTCTTATTGTTATATCAACTCAGCTAGGCTTTAAAAAAAGACAGTGTTCACCAACATGCTTAGTCTTAATGAACTGTAGAAATAATTCATTGCATTCAGTAAACAGGAGATCCTGGCTTCTGTGCAGCTGATGCTTTTTTCAATTTGAGTCAAAAAAGTTGTCTAAAATGACTCTCAAAACTGTAGTTTCATTTCACATGGTCTTTTGGACAGTAGGGGCATTAAGCTGATGTGGTGCTGTGGCTTAGCTGGTTAAAGCGCCTGTCTCGTAAACAGGAGATCCTGGGTTCAAATCCCAGCAGTGCCTAGTTAGACAGCAACAGTCAAATGTCTACCTCTTCTTATGCTTAATTCCCCATAACACACTCTTTGGTTTCTGTACCAATGTTTACTTCTTACTACATCTCTAACCTAAGCAACAGTTTCACTTGATTAGAAGGAAATCAACAGTTTGGATTGATCAGAGTCTGATCAGACCTGCTCTCTCCTGCCTCCCACAATGCTGCTAAAAGGCATGAAGAGTTGGCCTCACTTATGCGCTGCAATTCTATCAGAGGTTTCTTTACACGTCTCTTTTCTGTTTTTGCATTGTAGTTACATTCTAATAAAATAGCTGTTGTTTTCCTTGGTTAAATGGGACGCTGATTAGATTTTGCTGTTCAGTATAGAAGTGGATACTACTGGGACGTGTACTCTTCCAAGGAACAAAAGGAGAAGCAGGGAAATAAGAACAAAGACAGAACAGGTGCTGTGGCTTAGCTGGTTAAAGCGTCTGTCTAGTAAACAGTTTTTCATGTTCTCCAACTCTCTTACACAAAGCTGTCATTTAAAAAATATATATAATAACATGTTTTCTGGGAATTTATGACTTCAGTAAGAAATATTTTTCTAATAGTGAGAGGGACATAATTGAAATCAGTAGGAACAAGTATCAGAATATAAACTTAAAAAGAAGAAGAAACAAAGGGACAAGACTCGTTTAAGTAAAAAAAAAAAAAAGACTGGTTCACAGTTTATGAACAACTTAAGTTACAACACCAAATGAGGACCAAAACATTTTATTTATTTAAAACATAAGACATGAGTGGCAAGATACAGTGAATGAAAAGTAACCACAGCTCCACGTCTGAGGCACTGCTGGGATTTGAACCCAGGATCTCCTGTTTACTAGACAGGCGCTTTAACCAGCTAAGCCACAGCACCTCTGCTACCTTAACAATTCTAAGGTTAGTTCTGCAGTTAAAGGGAGTATCTTCTTCCTGATCTCAAACCAGATTTACAAACGTTTGTGGTGGACATCTCAGATAAGTGCAAAAGTGTAAAAATATGTGTTTCATGTCTGTGTGTTCAGACCTGACTGAGTTATGACTTATGGCAGCCAAATAACCAACTAATTTCCTGTTGTTGCCCTGGCACACACCTGTCTCTTTTCACATGCCAAAGTAGAATAGGATCATCTCGCCACCATGTATGTCTGTACTACATTTTATAGAAATCCATCCAAATGTTGAGACATTTCAGTTAGGACTAAAGTTTTGGACAGACTTACAGTGACATCCAAGGAGCTACAGCGCTACTGTGGCTAAAACCCAGTCACATTTTTTCTGTTCAGTATAGAAGTGGATACTACTGGGATGTGTACTCTTCCAAGGAAGAAAAGGAGAAGCAGAGAAATAAGAACCAAGGTAGAACAGGTGCTGTGGCTTAGCTGGTTAAAGCGCCTGTCTAGTAAACAGGAGATCCTGGGTTCAAATCCCAGCAGTGCCTTTAAATAAAATAATGCTTATTGGAGGAGATGAATTTATTTTAAAAAGAATGGGTGCACAGGGTTTCTACTATGTCACAGAGGCATTTACATTTACTGACTGTTCCATTGACCACACAGAAGCTGACAATCAACCTCTCAACCTGAGTGATTATTTCCAAGTAAATATGTAATTTTAACAACATATTCTCACTACAGTGGTCAGTAACATGCTGATCTTGGTGAAAGCCTTGCTAAAGGAACCTTTTGACAGCGGCTGCGACAAAAAGAGTAGAATTACGGCCTTGAAGTTGAATGCCTCCGCCAACTTGTCCAGTTTCAGTTAATTAGCATGTGAATTTTTGTCACTTGTGTGTGCATGACACAATAACTAACTGCTGCTGCAAAAAACATGTAAATGAAAACAGCTTTATTGGGAATACAGCTGTATCAAAATACTGAATATGATCTTGGTGAGTGCCCTGCTCAAGGATCCTTTTGAGAGTGGCTGCAGGGCAAAGAATGGGCGCTGTAGCAGAAGCACAGAAATAAGAACAAAGGCAGAACAGGCGCTGTGGCTTAGCTGGTTAAAGCACCTGTCTTGTAAACAGGAGATCCTGGGTTCAAATCCCAGCAGTGCCTCAACCTCAGTCAATCCATCTCCAAAATTACAGACTTTCATCATGAGCAGAAAAAATCATTCTTGATGTTGGAAGTAGTTCTCAATAATCTGCTAAAGAAAGTGGTAAAAAGCTAAAAAGTTGACCTTTCTCTGTCAAACCTTGGTCAGGTGGATACAAATGTTTGATCATGTTGCTCTGTAACTGCTGGATATAGTGTATAAATAAACTGTTTCAGTTTCTTCTTAGTCAACCCAGATCAAACATTTCGTTAGACTTTTAAGAAATGACGGGAAATCAAAAAGTCACATTTAAATATGAGAGAAATAGAAAACGAACAGGTGCTGTGGCTTAGCTGGTCAAAGCGCCTGTCTAGTAAACAGGAGATCCTGGGTTCAAATCCCAGCAGTGCCTTTAAATAAAGTTGTGCTGCATCCATCTCAAAGACTTTTCCTTAAACTTAATGCAATCTTTATACTTACTAAAGGAAAACATATGAGGAGAATCTTTCAGTCCCTCAGCTCTTCATTGTTTGTCCCTCCTCAGGCAGGACATAAATGAGCTTCTAACTTTCTCTGAGTGATTATTTTCCAAGTAAATCTGTAATTTCAACAACATATTCTCACTACAGTGGTCAGTAACATGCTGATCTTGGTGAAAGCCAAACCTTGGCTACTTTCCACAGAAGACAGTCAACAGTATTGCCTGGAGAGCATGGGGTCAAGTCAGTAACATGCTGATCTTGAAAAATCTCAGCAGCGCTTTATCATTATCAATTCCACCTCCAAAACCTTACAGGCTTTCATGATGGGCAGATAAGTTGTTCTTGATGTTGGAAGTAGAGGTTTGACTGAACTTGAGGAATAGATGTTGGTTCATCAGATGGGCACAAACACCGCTCCAAATGAATGATTATGTTCTGTAAATGCTGGATGCAGAAATAAAAACCAGTTTGATCACAAGTTTAACACATCATATTAAAACGTGATGATATGTAAGTGTGTTGTGTTCCTTTCATAAACAAGAGGACTGAAAAACACTGGTACTAAGCCCTCTGGGCTGAACCTTTCTGTTAAATCATGGCAATGCCTCCTGTTCGGCTCTTTCAGTCTTTGTGCTGCTCATCTCTGTTCGCTGACTCCAGCTGATTCCACAGTCACTCAGCTTCCAGATTATTTCACCACAGCCAGCTGGATTAAAGCAAACCAACGTGAACAAATGTTTGGAGAGTTTTTCAGTCAGGAAGCTGCTCACTGAGCTCGAACAATGTGAGGCCTGTCCAGGCTGCAGAGTGGCCTACTTTCACTACATTAGGCCAACTCCATAGGTACAACTTCATACTGATTTGTCACAGACACAAAAAGAGGAGAGGGAGCAGGTTTATCCCTAAGAAATAGTTAATGGTCTCAGCTCAACTCCCACCAGCAACAGGCGGACAACTGATTTTCCACCACTCTATATTCAGATTTTACTCAAGCTTTCACATAAAAGAAAAACATGCCAGTGGAGGTGCTGTGGCTTAGCTGGTTAAAGCGCCTGTCTAGTAAACAGGAGATCCTGGGTTCAAATCCCAGCAGTGCCTTTAAATATAGTTGTATTTACCCCCCCCCCCCCCCTTCTGCATCCACCTCAAAAACTAAATCCAGCCTCTGTCTATGTATCTATTCCACTGACCACACAACAGCTGACAAGACACAAATCAGCTTCTAACTTTCTCTGTGAGTCATCAGTTTACAAGTAAATATATCATTTAAACAACATATTCTCACTACAGTGGTCAGTAACATGCTGATCTTGGTGAATGCCTTGCTAAAGGAACATTTTGACAGTGTCTTTCAACAGGTGCTGTGGTTTAGCTGGTTAAAGTGGCTGCCTTGTAAAGAGAAGATCCTGGGTTCAAATCCCAGCAGACAAGTCAACTCTCATATGATAGGAATTTAGAGTTACTAGAAAATCCCAAAGGGTCACTACAGTAAGACTTAGAGTTTCTTCTTAGGCAACCCAGATCAAATATTTGGGTGGACTTGTAAAAAATGATGCAGGAAATGTCTTGGTTTTATGAAGGTACTTTCACAAACCTAAATCCATGTCAGCTCAGATTTGAGTAAACTTAAAAATGAGCAAGAATGAACAAGTGCTGTGGCTTAGTTGGTTAAAATGCCTGTCTAGTAAACAGGAGATCCTGGGTTCAAATCCCAGCAGTGCCGAAAATGTGATTATTTTACAAATTGTTTGCTGTAACTGTATTGAACCACACTGTTCTTGCAAGGCCAGACCTTGAAATGTGAATAACTGAGTGACCAAGTTATACCACAGCTCAGCCTGCCAAGTGTTGGACTTTCCCCATTGGCTGCTGGTCTTTCAAAAATAAATACGTGCCAACAGTTACTACTGCGTCATCAAGGGTGTGTTTGCATTTACTGACTTTTCAGACCTCTTTAGTGACATTTTTTCAAAAAAAGCACCTAGTGACAAATCTTGTGACTTTTTGCTCAAACCTTAGCCACTTTCTGTAGAAGACAGTCATCAATATTGCCCCAAGAGTGCAAGGTAGGGCTTTTTCTCCGCAGGCACATCTCCCTGTATGTCTCAGTCAGTTGACCTCATAGCACCTGACATAAATGTGAATGAGCTTCTAATTGATTATTTTACAAAAATGCAAATATAACTGAAATCATAAGTCTTAACTTATATTTGTGGTGATTTTGTCAGATGACATCATGGTTATAGTATAAAATAGTATAAAATAATATAAGGATTTTAGCAGTGCAGAGCAGCAGCTTGGAAATGGCTTGGATGTGACTGCTGGTTACCATGTAGTCCTAATGGGCTGCATTACAATTCATTGACTGACAACAGAAACAGCAAAGCAAAAAGATCAATGTTGGTCCAGACTGAGTTTTGTTTTAAGACCCTGCCCAAATCATCTGTGCCAGTTAGAATTTTAACAAAATATTCTCACTACAGTGGTCAGTAACATGCTGATATCGGTAAATGCCTTGCTAAAGGAACCTTTTGATAGTAGCTGCAGAACAAAAGAACAGGTACTGTGGCTTAGCTGGTCAAAGCACCTGTCTTGTAAACAGGAGATCTTGGGTTCAAATCCCAGCAGTGCCTCTCTGAAGATTCTAGCAAATCTCTAAGGATCAGTTCAGGATGTGAACAATTTTGTGTTTCATTAGAAGTGTATTTCTTTATTTTCATATAGTACAAGCAGTACTTTGAGTTTCTTCAATGCAGATCAAACATTTGGATAGGCTTTTTTAAAAATATGATTACAGATTTTTTTTACAAATCAAAATCCACATCAGCTGGCTTAGCTGGTCAAACCACCTGTCTAATAAACAGGAGATTCTGGGCACATTCCCAGTAACACCTCACAGAGATCACACATTTGTCCTAACTGTGTAATACCTGTGCAATAACAACCATGTGATCCATGTGTGATTTGATCTCAACAATTTTAGAACTCACCCCCTACGCATTTTAATTTGTTTCAACATCCTGAACATCCTAGCAGCACCTGCAATTTATGTTAAATATATAGCTTTATTTAGCCAATCCAAATCAAAACATTTAGACAGACTGAGAGAAAGACATGCATGAAACATCTTGGTTTTTAACTGCACTTGATCATTTTAGTTCATAAGTGACAACTCAGATATGAGTGCAGCTTTAATATAAGATAAGAAGTCAAACAGAGAGGTGCTGTGGCTTAGTTGGTTAAAGCGCCTGTCTAGTAAACAGGAGATCCTGGGTTCAAATCCCAGCAGTGCCTTTAAATAGAATTGTGCTGCATCCATCTTAATAACTTTACTTAAGACTCAATGCAACCTCTACATTTAACTATGACATAAAATCAGAGGTATTGTGGCTCAGGTGTTTAAAGTAGCTGTCTAATAAACAGGAGAGCCTGGGTTCAAATCCCAGCTTAATCATCATTAGGTTTAAGTATGTTTTTCCAAATGTTAAGAAAAATATCTGTAGAAAGCTGAAAGTGTGAACCAAAGTGAACAAATGTTTGGAGAGTTTTTCAGTCAGGAAGCTGCTCACTGAGCTTGAACAATGTGAGGCCTGTCCAGGCTGCAGAGTGGCCTACTTTCACTCTGAGCCATTCACACTGACCCACATATACTTCACACTCTCCATATGCAGTTTTTATGGCACACATACACTTCCCAGGTTCACACCACATTGTCCTCATATGCAGACCTACTCTTCCCCTTCACAAACACTCTATGTCCTTCAGCTCATTTGCTAAAAATAGCTTAACTACAACAACATAATTACTTAGTTAATTCAGCAGGCCGGGACCAATGCTGAGCAAAGTCAAACTATGCAAGATTTGGGATTCTGTACAGACACACACCTATATAAGTCTTGTGTGTCCTGTTTTTTTGTTCCTGATGTATGAAGACATGGTTTTATATCTCCCTGAAGAGAACGGGATTTTGAAGACTGGAGAAAAAGTCCATATTATGCTTTACTGCTCATGATATGATGAGTTAAATGCCATACTTCTCAGTAAAATGCTCGCAATTCCTGATGACTTCCTCTGGATGAATGATCATAAGAAAATAGAATAAAAGAAGTAGTAGAGTAAAAGAGGTAAAGGTCTTTGTTTGCAGTGTAAGATGACACAATAACTGACTAACTGCTGCTACTGCTTTAGTCCAAATGTTTAAAAGTAGAATTATGGCCTTGAAGTTGAATGCCTCTGCCAACCTGTCCAGTTGCAGTTAATTAGCATGTGAATTCTTGAGTTATAGACAAGTGACCATGACCTTTGACCTTTGACGACCGAAAATCTAATTAGCTCATTCTTGAGTCCAAATGAGTGTTTGTACCAACTTTGAGGACATTCCCTAAAGCTGTTACTGACATATCACAAGAATGGGACGGATGGACGACTCGAAAACATAATGCCTCCGGCCACAGCTGTAGCTGGCATGGAGGCATGACAAAAAGAGACCATATTGGTGGGGGAATGTCTTGTTTCAGCATATAAGAGTGAAACTTAAATATGAGAGAAAAAGAAGAAGAACAGGTGCTGTGGCTTAGTTGGTCAAAGCGCCTGTCTAGTAAACAGGAGATCCTGGGTTCAAATCCCAGCAGTGCCTTTAAATAAAGTTGTGCTGCATCCATCTCAAAGACTTTTCCTTAAACTTAATGCAACCTTTATACTTACTAAAGGAAAACATATGAGGAGAATCTTTCAGTTCTTCTGCTCTTCATTGTTTGTCCCTCCTCAGGCAGGACATAAATGAGCTTCTAACTTTCTCTGAGTGATTATTTTCCAAGTAAATCTGTAATTTCAACAACATATTCTCACTACAGTGGTCAGTAACATGCTGATCTTGGTGAAAGCCTTGCTAAAGGAACCTTTTGACAGTGAGTGGCACAAGAACAACAGGTGCTGTGGCTTAGCTGGTTAAAGCGCCTGTCTTGTAAACAGGAGATCCTGGGTTCAAATCCCAGCAGTGCCTTTCTGAAGTTACTTCTCCCTCCTTGAGTAAACAAGGCAATAACTGAGTGCCCAAGGTATACCACTGGTCAACCAGCCAAGTGATAGAGTTTCCCTATTGGCCCTTTTCAGACCCCTTTAGTGACAAATCTAACAACTTTTAGGACAAACCTTGGCTACTTTCCATAGAAGACAGTCAACAGTATTGCCTGGAGAGCATGGGGTCAAGTCAGTAACATGCTGATCTTGGTGAAGGAACCTTTTGATAGTAGCTGCTATAGCTAGTCAAAGCACCTGTCTTGTAAACACGAGATCCTGGGTTCAAATCCCAGCAGTGCCTTTGTAAAGTTACTTCTTCATATGACAGGAATTTGGAGATACTAACAATCCTCACAGTATCAGTCCAATATAGAAACAAACTTACATTTTGAAATATATTTCAAAACAGGAGTAAACAGGAGATCCTGGGTTCAAATTCAGCAGTGTCTTTAAACAAAGTTGTGCTTAATCCCCCTTATGCATCCACCTCAAAATGTTCCCAAATGAGCTTATAACTTTCTCTCAGAGTGATGATTTTAGAAATAAATATATCAATTCAACAAAATAGTCTCACCACAGTGACCAGTAACACTGAACCAGTAACACTGAATGCCTTGCTAAAGGAACCTTTTGCCAAGGGATGTGATAAAACAAGCAGGCGCTGTGGCTTAGTTGGTTAAAGCACCTGTCTTGTAAACAGGAGATCCTGGGTTCAAATCCCAGCAGTGCCTCACCAAAATCACATCTCATGGGACAGGAATTTAGAGATACTAGCAAGTCCTTGAAGGATCAGTTTAGTATGTAAACAATTGCTTACTTAATTTTGAAATATATTTCTTCATTTTCAAATAAAGCAACACTTTGAGTTTCTTCTTAGTCAACCCAGATCAAACAGTTGGATAGACATCTTGACATAACACAACATCTTGGTTTTGCACAGATACTTTCACAAATCAAAATCCACATAAGCTCAGATTTGAGTAAATTTAATGAAATTAACTCAGTAAAATATGAGAGAGAAAAAACAGGTGCTGTGGCTTAGCTGGTTAAAGCGCCTGTCTAGTAAACAGGAGATCCTGGGTTCAAATCCCAGCAGTGCCTTGTCATGAATAACTGTAACTTCAAAATTATAGACTTTCATAATGAGCAGAGGAGGTTCTTCTTGACCTTTTAAATAGGAGCTTGACTGAAAATAGAAACTCAATACCCTCTGAGGAATACTGTAAAATGCAGTCAAAAGCAGAGTTCAGGAAAGAAAGGATGAGATTGGTTTTATCTTAGCTGATATCAGCTCATTAAAATATGTCCCAATTGGCCCTGATACCAATACCAATATTTTTTCAGAATATCTCTAGTACTAACAAATGAGTTGTTTAATTTTGTTACACAAAAGTTTCAACTTCTATTATTAAGGTCAGTAGTAGACACTAATTTATCTTAAATACTAATTTAATATAGACTAATACAAACTTCAGGAGCATGTTTGGCTTTTACTAAAAGATCCATGATAGAAACCCTGACTGAGTTACAGAAGCTGTTTGAACTGCAGTTACACCGGAAGTGATGTCAAGACTTCCATGACCCTCTGTAACTGTCCAGCAGAGTTAAAAATGTGAATGTGGAGTTTATTATACACACAGACCTGACAGCAGAGACTCTGTAGGTCTGTAACAGTAGATGTGACAAGAGACAGATGAGCAGTGGGGTAACTGATAAGACCTGTGTGTGTGTGTGTGTCTGCAGGCTCACTGACCTTCAGAGGCTAAAAACAGCCTTCTGCCTGTCAGCAGCTACAGCCACTCACTGCCACACTGCAGGCCTGTGTGTGCAGAGGTGGCTGCTGGTACAGTGGCAGTGTAGGGTGCTGTAGTGCAGTGATACATTACATTAACTTGGATTTTTTACTGCTCATATCACCTAGAAAATTTGCAATTTGTTGCACTTTCCATAGCTTGTTGGCTGAGGTGCACTCCCAAACCTATTTGTTTTGCATTTTTGTGATCATGTTATCTCTCTTTGTGGTTGTTTTATATATGTTTATAGTCATTTTACATCTCCCTGGAGTCTTTTTGTATGTCCTTGTAGTCGCTTTATGTCTCTTCCTACTCTTTTGTGTCTTTTTGGTGACTTTTAGCATCTTCATGTCAGTCTCTTCAAACAGAAGTTCTAGCCCAGCTAGAGCCCCCTGACCCCTGAGATTGTGCTTGGTAGGCCCAGTTAGTAATCTATCCATACCTACAGATATCCTGAAAACAGGCATAATCATCCCTTCTGTAACAGGCAGCATTATGACATAAACTACCAAGTGATATCTACAAAACTCGAGATCAGTCCTGCATTAAAGATCTCAGTGGGTGTACTGCAGATCTTATTTGGGGCTCCCTGCTGTCAAACCGTTTCAGGTAGATCATGTGCGGCTGTAACAGCATACAGCGGGATCAGAAAGCTCACTGAGAGCTGAGTCAGACTTCTGTGCTACAACAGGGGTCGAGTTTCAAAGAGCTTGGCTTTCAAGCAGACTGTAAAACTTTATTAGAACAGCTCAGAGCGACACTCAGCTGTACGTCAGCTGGAAAGCAGACTGATCTGGATGGACAGAGACCGTCATACCTTAAATATTCAGTGCTACTATTGGGACCAAAATCAAAACAGTAGCCAATATGTCTCACTGATATGAAAATACATGTATCATGTACCACCAGTGACAATAGACTACAAAACCACACACAAATTACAGCAGTGAGGGATTTTTTAAAAAGTTTATCAGAGTGAAAAGATGTCAATTATTTGAAAATCAAGGCACAAACAAATGCTATGAAAGTGGAGGTTAAATTAATCTAGGTGCATGTTCCTGAGTGGTTGTGGCTCATTCTGGCTTTTAGTATTTGATCTCTTACTTTGTTTATTTATTTGATATCTAAGCAGCACACCTACAAATAAAGCAGGACAGTTTAACTTCAGTGCTCTACAGTAATGAAATGAAAATATACCACAGAAATAAGTAGGAGGTGTTTTATATTTCTGCTCTGTTGTTTTAATGATCTCTTGCTGCTGCAGAAAATTACAGGATTCATGTCTGAAAGGTTCCAAAGCTCAGTAAGCTCAGTCCATAAACTCTCCTCTTACTGTTTCCTCTTTCTGTTATGAGTGTTGTACTCTTCAGAACCACAAACACTGCTGCACAACCTCAGAGCTTGTCTGACATTTCAGTCAGCATGCAGCTACATGTGGCTCTTTTGGAGAAAATGTCAGTCTGCTTAACGGCAGTGTCGAGGAATATGGCAGAGAAATGAATACACAGCAGATAAGTGCAGCAGAGCTGAGAGAAAAACTGCCGGAACATCTGTAATGCTGTTATTAATAATAACAGTAGCAACGATATCAGCATCAAATACTACTACTACTACTACTAATAATAATAATAATAATGAAGAAAAAGCCATTTCCTAAGGATGATAATGAGTGTTGAGTAGTTGTGGCAGGGGCAGATAAAGGGCAGTCCGGTCACATGCTAGATTTTGACCTTCAAATTTCAGTGGTGAAGATAAAATACTGAGAAAAGCAAAGGTGGAATTCAACTAAATACATTTATTCAAGTCATGTACTTGAGTATAAATTTGATATACTTGGACTTTGGGTATTGTATTTTATTCTACTTTATACTTCTACATTACATTTCAGAGGGAAATATTGTACTTTTTACCACACTACATACATTATACATATACATATACTAATTATAGTTACTTTTTACATTAAAAACATATATATATATATATATATATATATATATATATATGAATGATACAGTACTATCCTAGTCTAATCTACCCAATTCAATTTAATTCCATTTTATTTATATAGTGTCAAATCACAACAGAAGTTACCTCAGGGCACTTCATATAGAGCAGGTCAGGACCCAGAGGTCTTTAACATGAGCACCACTAGGTGACAGTGGCAAAGAAAAACTTCCCTTTAAGAGGCAGAAACCTCGAGCAGCACCAGACTCAGGGTGGGCAGCCATGTGCCTCGACCGGCTGGGTTGAGGAAAAAAGAATATATGAAGTATATTTATGAACTACAACATTAAAATGGTCTTACATATATGAGTTAATGATACAAAATTATAGAATATACTATAATAATGTAACACTTTGGAGGGAGCCATTCTGCATTATGACTAATTTTATTTTTGATACTTAAAGAACATTTTGCAAGTAATACTTGTACTGACATTCTGAACACAGGGATTTTAGTTGTAATAGAGTGTTTTGGTAAAGTATGGATCTGAGTGGAAAATTAAAAGAGCAGACCAGGAAAGTGAAAGTCAGTGTAGATTCTCCTCTAAAGGCAGACAAGCGAAGTTTCTCTTAGTACACAAGAAAAGGAAATTAAATCCTGTTCAGTCTGACATCCGAACGTTTTAATTCACTGCCTAAAGGTAAAATTTATCTTCCCATCGGCCCCTGCTGGTTTCAGGTTGGTGCCGCTCAGAGGCCATCAGCTTCGCCTTTCACTGCTTCAGCCTCAAATCATCCCAAACTCCTGGACCTGACCTCAGACTAATCCCTGCTGGGAGACTGGGAGAATTCGAGTGTGAGAAAGAAGTCATCACTAACCTCTGAAGTCATTTTGCTGTTAATATATTTAAAAGGGTGAAATGAGGCACCAACACAGCCAGAGTCAGAGCAGGATGGAGGGGGAGTGGGGCCACAATTAATTGTTGTAAATCTGCAACTCCATTTTCACTGTTAGATCATCATCAGTGTACTTTTTCTAAAATACTTTTAAAACAACTGTGTGTGATCAAAAACACATTTGGGAAATATCTGATCAAGATCACTTGTTGAGTAGATAACTTTAACACTTAACCCACTTCTTGTTCTTAATGAATTTATTCTATCCAATAGAAAATACAGGCTTTTTCATATCATAAACTTTGAGATCACTGCTGAAAGTCTCATCATCTGATCCAGCAGTCACTTATTTGGGGGCATTTCTTAACCTTTACTACAGACAGTTGAGGCATGAAAGGAAACGAGGGACATGATCATTCATGTGGAGTGATGTTTGTGTCCCCCTGATGATTCTAAGTTAGCTCTGTTTTTGGTCTCTACCAGCTCCTGGGGGAAATATCAGGCTTGGCTGCTAAAGAGTGGTATGGGTGGGGGGGTGATTCAGCTGGTAATGGGCTGAGTCATAATAAACTTGGAAGGAACATGTTACCCAGTGCACCAGGGTGCCTCACTGATGTGTTTTAGTTTTCAGTGTTCTGACATTCAGCGGTGTGCAAAATACTGAATATCATCAGGGTTATCCTAAAGAATTTCCACTTGTCAACTGAGAGAAAACAAAATATCTACCACCTACATCCATAAATGTACACAAGTAGACCTGAACATTCACATGTACTGTAAATCTAACGCGGATTTTCCTCAAACCCCTCGAGCGAAGAGATGCAGATTGGGTCTGTTTTGTCCTCATCTGCCTGTTAATCCTACTTTTTCATCCCTGCTCCCCGAACCTGCTGCTCTGAACCTCTGAACCCGCGGAAACAATGAATGAACAGCGGAGCCCAAAGGGATTATGGGAAGCGTCCGCTGTCCCTTGCTCATCCAGAAACTCCCTGGCTCTGTCAGAAAGCCATCAGTGCCAGAAAACGCAGCGTAAATCCATTGAGCGAGCGCAACTGCTGTCATAATGACGGCAGATTATCACCACATGGCACCGCACACAGAGATGGAAATATTTTTCAAACAAAGCTCAGGGTTTTTGATATTGTGTGTGCGTGTGGGCTTGTGTTTATTTCCGTCTTAACATATTTGTAGTGAGAGGCTGCAGATTAATGTGTGTGAACATGTGAGTAACAGGCTTTTCTGCTTCACACACACACACAGATTTACAGTAAAAAAAACTGACAGGACAAATCTGTGGTGGATAGGGTATTTTTGGATGGTTTAAATCAACAACAAAAACTTATTCTGATGGCTGAAGAGCAATGACCAGTTTTGGTCTTGTGCACTTCTGCATGTAGATCGTGGCTGACCAGCCAAACAAAATGAAAACTCTATGTGAGCCTCTGTATTCTCAGCGCACCCTACATGTGTGCTTTACCATTGTATCTTCTTGCCACATAAGCTAATATTACCTAGCAACCTTAGCAACATTTAGGAATAATACATACAGGGCATACATGAGCCACCGCGTTAGTGGGCCAATGGACTGTGGGTGTTCTGGTAAGTTTTATCCATTCATTAGCTATACTGGTTATCCTTGGTTGTCAAAGGAAAGAGAAAGCTGGAGAGCTGGAGCCAATCCCCGCTGACATTGGGAAAGAGTTGAGGTACGCCCTGGACAAGTTGCCTGTCTATCACAGGACTGACATATACAGACAAATGACCACTCATGCTCACATAAACACCAAGATAAATCCCTCTAAAATGACAGAATGGACAGACATTGATCCAAAATATCCAAAAGTCAGACCAAAACATCAGCATTTTTTAAATACACAGTCTGGATGAAGGATGAAGGCAGGGAAGCAGGGAAGCCAGTCCTGGCCAGAGCAGTATCAGCTCTAGAGCCAACATGAAAATAGAGCCCTGAACCTTGTTGAAAATACATGTTTTCTCTGACATGGTGCATTTACCCTCCCTTTTAAAAGAATGATTTGTGAGGATGGCAGACTGGGCATTGCCACCCACCTGTTTTTATGCACAAATTGAAAATTTGCTGTGATAAAGACACTAGAAAGTTCTAAGTGGATAAAAAGCAAAAGGGAAACAGACTTAGCAAATTAATGCTGATGCACATGAAGCATGAAGAGAAGAAAACATGAGATCTGTGTGGAGCGATGTGGAGCCTTCCTCACATTCATACATGAAATAAACAGAAATGTCAGATTTCCATAATTTTGACATTTTTCCATTCAGCTCTTGGTGCTGATGTTCTTTTTTCTCTCACTGTTTGGACTCATCTCTTACTGTCAACATGTGACGTTTGGTGACCAGTAAAATCTGTTTCACTGTAAACAGCTGTGGTCTGTCTCCCAACGTGGCTGTGTGATGATGTAATGGAAAACTATGAGCCACAGAAAGAGACGGAAAAGGACAGAGAGAGCAGAGGGGAAGCACCTCGTCAGCTGCTCCTGAATGACTGAGCCTGCTGTCAGTGTGTGTGTGTGTGTGTGTGTGAGCACGAACAGCTGCTGGATGTCATTGTGTTGCTTTAGCATGACGTCCAGCCAAAAACCACCAACTGAAGACAGACCCCTGATCAGTTCACTGATCTTATTCTGATCTCTTAATAATCAAATCTGCTCTGATTCTTGATTGATTGATTACATCTTTATCACAGCACCGATTAATGCATTGGTTGTTTCATTTGAACTGAGCAGCAACAGTCGTACTAGCAGTCACTGTCTAAAGTAGTAACAGTAGTAAATTTCAACACAAATTAACTTGCAAATTCAGACTCATAGGACCCTATGGAAAAAGACATGCTTTTTCTTTTTTCACAATCAGAAAGGCTGAAAGTCACCATCAACCCTGAGGTTACACGCTCAACACAAACACACCTGCAAGCCAACAGTATGAGCCAAAAATATTGATAATGCCACAAAAAGTTAGTATTAATGGATTTTGTGACTCCTATTGTTATTTCATCTTACTTTTATTTATGGGATAACTATGCTCTACATTTTTGTAATGCTTTGGGGGATGGACTGGGCATTGTTTGTCTATATTTGTTCACATTTTTGGCAAATAAGCACAATTAAAAGTTGCAGAATTAGCTGGTAATTAGTAGCTCCTCTTTGCAGTGCACCCATGGATGTATAGACAACACTGGATTACTGTGATACTAAAGAAAATATAAAAACCTGATGATTCTCAGCCAAGTTCTGCAGTTATAAGGAGCATCCCTTTTTTTATGATTTCAAAGCAGATTAATAGATGTTTATTCACAAGGGATGTTTAATATAAGTGGAAAATGTGAGTCACACTGAATCTAAAAATACATGTTTAATGTCTGTGAGTTCAGACTTGACTGAGTTATAACTCCAAGGACCGATGAGATGTTTGATGTAGATTGCAGCAGTCAGGTGCTAAGTGTTTTAAAGCATCTTAATCACCTCCAGCAGCTGTGTGTCACAGCCACTGCTTCAACTGCTGACTGTGTCTGAGCGCTTAAATCATCAGCCCAACAACAAGGTGCGTTGTTTTCACACCTGTCTCTTCCTCCTCATACAGTATCTTCAATCTCTCTCTCTCTCGCCTTTTTAATAAGGTTTCACCACTATTTACAATGTATTTACATTTGTTGTGCCTCCACTTCGTCTGTGCAAAGTAGAGTGACAATAATGTTTGTTAACAGCACACTCAATAATCAAGTGTTTTTAATGTACAGTATCAGTTTTGAATATACCTAATTTTGTCACTTTTCCAGTGTGAACTTATCACAAAACTTTGCAGATGTGCAGGGTTATATTGAGTACAGTCTGTTTTCAGTGGACCAGTAAAGAATAACATCTCTGCAGCAGATAACAGAGTCAAACAACTGTACCTCTTGTCTCTCAGACGATGTGTTGACGCTCCCTGTTCTTCAAACCTTGAAACATATTTCCATCATCTACTCGGGTCGATATCTGACCCTCCTTCACTGAAGCATGGCCGTTAGTAAAATCAGTCAAACAACAGGAGCAAGGGTTCAGAAAAAAAACTACATATATAGTACTCTGCCAACAACTTTCCAACGCAATGTGTGTGTAATGGACAAAGCAAACAGAGCATTAATTCCTCAACACATTTCAAGCATTTAGCTGAAGCTGTTACCCAAAACCGCTCACAGAATGAACCTCAATGCCTAAATCATCAACAAGCAGCCAGCAGAGAAAAGGCTAAAGGTGAAGGATCTCAGCATCCTGACAACAGATCAGGACTAAAGAAATGCAGAGTGAGGCAGTGGAGGCAGAGAGAAGAGGCAGAGGAGTGCTTTCTCTCTCTCTGTCTCTGTCTTTTCATTCCTGCTCTGTCTATTCAGAGAGACGAAGCTGTGAAACCAACACCAGCTCCAGTTTTAGGCCTCCGGCTCTGCTTTCGGCTTCCCTGACAAATCCTGGCAGCCGTCACGCCCTGCAGGGCCACGAGGACCGGTGGGGGTCACAGGTCTCGCCCAGACAGGCTCCACATACTGTTCATCTCACAAAGCCCAGTTTTGATCAAGAAACCATCCTCATGTAACACAAAAGAGCTGGGTAATGAACAGTCAGCATGAAACAAGTAAATGACATGAAAAAAGGAAAACAGCAGTCTCAGGTTCTACAGCCAGCTTTAAAGCACTATACCACTATTTTCCAAAATTTGGGGTTTTTTTTGCATGTCCACTCTCTCTGGGCAGTCATTTCCATTCATATCAGTAAACTACCAGATACTTGAAAATAATCCATTGCATTGAACTGCATGTGGTTCTGTGCAAAATGCAGATTTATTTAAGCATTTCTCAAGTTTAGGCAAACTGATTTTCAGATCAACCAAAATGCCTTCAACAGTAAAACCCTTTGGCCTTCAGGATGCCACACCTTGTTCTTTCTTGTTTCAAGATACAGTCAGTCATTTCTAGAAAACTCCTGATAGCAGCTCATTTCTATTTGAAACAGACTTTAGGGACTTATCTGGTCTAAAATATGATGGTATACGTTGGAAAATCACCACCAAAAATCACTAACAGCACTTTCTTACCCTGGAGATGGTGAGTGGCATGTTGAAGTCCTTGCCCCCCTGCAGCCTGAAGCCCCAGGGGCCGGGGCCGGGCAGCGATACAGTATAGGAACTCATTCTTCCAGATAACTAAAAGATCCTCCGAGACGGACGGTGGTGATTAAACCAAAAAAATGTTTTTTAAAACCCCACAGCAGCTGGAGGGATGGGAGGGAGGGCCGGCACCAAGTAGCCTCTGAAAAGAGATGGAGAGACGGATGTCAGACAGGTGAAAGATGGAGAGACAAACCTGACATGAAACTGAAAATCGTGTGAAATGCACAAACCAAAAGACAAGAAAGAGTTGGAGAAAAGAAGAAGCTGAGAGAGGAGAAAGAAGAGGACTTGCCTGCTCAGACGAGCTGAAGTGACAGCCTAAGAATAGCTAGAGATAGCACTGTGGCATTGTGGGGGGGGGTGGAGGGGTGAGGCTGGGTGAGGCAGGGCGGGGGGGTGGGTTGAAGGGAAAGGAGGGGGGGTGGACTTATATGGCGTGAAAGGGGACACCTGGTATGTCAGGCTCGCTGTGATTCACTGGGGCTAATATAGACCCAGCAGATTCTTCTAGACTCGCCCCCCTCGCTTACCCTCACTCCCTCACCCCATTATGCCCAGGGTCTCCCTCGGACCCAATCAGGGTCGATGCCAGGAAACATCTCATTATCTCTGCAGTGATAAAAGCCGAAACAGAAAGGGCACGAGCTAAGTGGCTCCGATAACCGAAAGGTCAGCAGCAGATGGGCTGTTACAGCAAGGTCGCTGGTCCAAATCCCCCCCACACATCACTGCTGAAGTTCCCTACAACAAGGCATCAACACACAGGATGGTGTGTTTGGGACTGAGTCAAATAATCTACAGCATGTGTGTGCTCACGGTAATGAAGAAGCATGTCACCCAGAGTGATGACAGTCAGCTCTGTCTGTACAGTAACAGATGCATGTTAGGTTAATGGTCTTTTATTTTGGCAGGTGTTAACAACAGGTGAGAATTTCCTGAGACACACACACACACACACACACACACACACACACACACACACACACTCTTTCTCTCTGCTGAGTTGTCAGCATGTGTGAGGTTTCATGAGATGACTAAAGGAACATTTCTCTGTTAGATCATTTTCACCCTCCTTACTGTCCTCTATTATAAATGGCTGTTTCATTTTTTCCCCAAACACCCAGAAACCAACCAGAACCCTACAGCACAATAAGTTGATTAATCAATTATTTGGTTGACAGGAAATTAACTGGAAATGTTGATTATTTATTTAATCAGTGATTTATTGATTTTTTTAAAAAGTGGCAAAATGTCTCTGACTTTGAAAATGTTAATATTTGCTATTATTTTTTCACAGAAACTGAATGTCTTTGGTTTTTAGACTGTTGGTCGGACAAAATGGATGGGAGAATGTGAAGAGCAGTTTTTACTATTTTCAAAACTTTACAGAGAAAAATTAATTAACTATAAACTAATGAGAAAATAACAAAATAATAAACTGACTTGCAGCCCTGTCCTCCTGTGTTGTGATGACATTGCTTTGCCCAAGGTTTTCTGTGCATCAATTACTGTGAATCATCTGGATAAAACACAGCTGTATTTATGAACACACACACATGAACACAATACAAACTACAATAATAAATGTCTTCAAACTACAATAAATACATAAATAAATAAACAGGGCAACAACATTAGGGAATGAAGGGTCAACCTCAGCTGACAATTTAGTAGTTCATATTTACTGTTTTTGGTCTCTACCAACTCCTGAGGGAACTATCTGTCTCTTTAGCTGCTAATTGTCCACTTTGTTCACCAGCTCTAACTGTGTCTGTCGGATGTTTGAGTTTTGGATGTGGGCAAATCTGCATCAAGACCAAGAACAACAGAAACCCCTGTGGATGAATCACAGTCGGATCTGTGTTGTGGGACCAACAGGTGTCCAGTGACCTACCTGATCAGAAGGCCCAGCTGACTGACAGCTGCTCAGATTCAGACAGACAGGAGAGGGAAAACAGAACTCTGTTCTAAGTGTATAAAATGTGTATGTATGTAACATGTTTGTGGCTCTTCAGCTCCTCTGCTGAGACTGACAGGCTGATACTAGAGCAGCCTGATCTGCTCAGCCTGTTATATCACCAGCTAAGTTTAGACACCTTTGTCACAGAAAGGAATCTGATGGAGGCACCTAGAGATAGTGCTGGAAGAGAGTATTCCCAGCATGCATGTGGCCAATACACTTTACAAAAATGGTTTTAAGGTTAAATAAGTCATGATTTCACTTCTTAAAACTGATTAAATTTACAGAATGTTTACATGCAGTGTTACCTAATAAAACTCATATGATTGAGGTTTAACAAACACATTGATGGTATTTCTTTTCTCATTTTGTAAAGCCAATTTTTGGATTACTCGAATTTGTGCATTTACTTCTGCAATAGGCAATACACTCGCCAAGTTTGAAGTTGATCGGATGAGCTGTTGTTGAGAAAATCGAAATACAGACAGACAAAAAAAACTCAGCAGCAATTTTATAACTCCACATTCTTCTGATAATTTACCAATTGTGGATGTTACTGTTTATGTGTACATGACAGTAAAAACAAACATTTTCTGACCTGACAACAGTACATTGCTCTTCCAAAAATAAAAACATTTTCTGATCAAACACTGCTATGCTTTGGTTAGTTTCAGTTAAAGAACATGGTTTGCTACTTGGCTAAGGTTAGAAAAACTGAAAATAAAGAAAGGTCTCCACCCAGTTGAACGTAAACATATGTTGTTGATGCCCAATTGAAGAAATGAATAACGTGCTTCCTTTTTTAGCAGGAGGGTCCTAACATTGGTGCATATACTATTTTGTCCATATTAATTATGTTATGAGTATGAATTTTATGAGATACATTATTTGATGCTATTTTGGGGTGCACTATCAACATCTGGCAAGGGAAATGACAAAACACAACATGAGGACAGGCAGTCTGTTAGTTGGTCAGTCCAACACTTCCTGCTCCCCAGAGAATGAACACTTTTGATTTTAATGACTCTGTGATCGTTTGTTTAGCACCACCATCTGGACAAACAGTTTATTCAGTTCAAGAGATGTGGACTGTAAGTATTGCTGTCAGTTCACTTCATTTTGGTGAACTGGTTCAAGTTTAAAAAACGAACTGAGTCAACTTGATGGCACGATGTGACTCACCACTGGGCTTCATTGAGAGCAGTGAGTTGAGGCAAAACCATTCACAGTTATTCGAGTAGGGTGTTAGAGTGTGTGTGTGTGTGTGTGTGTGTGTGCGCGCGCGTGTGTGAGAGAGAGTGAGTATTTGATGAGAAGGGATGGTGGTGCGATAGTGGATCTCTCTCAGCATTAATAACACACTACTGACCTAAGAGCACTTGTGAATAGTTTGTCATTTTAAACAGCTTCTTAATGGAGCTGTCTAGTTAAGTTAAAGGTCAGCTCAGTAAATGATACAGACATGGACATGCCCTGCTGTTGTGCACACTGTCTAACACATATAACACATGTATGCATGCATACATGTGGAGGGAGGAGGGGGGGCCCAACAATGTGAAAATACTCACACACAAGTCAAAGTCCTGCATTTAAAATCCTTCATAAGTACAAATACAAGTACTATCAGTAAAATGTACTTAGTGTCAGAAAAAGAGTACTCTGAACACAAACAGCTGCTGTGACTGATATATTGTCAAACTGACATTATTAGATTTAGAACAGCAACTAGTGATTATTTTCATTATTGATTAATCTGCAGATCATTTTCTTGATTAACTCATTAATTGTTTGGTCCTGTCAGTAAGAAACTCAGTTTACAATGACATTAAACAGAGAAAAGAAAGCAAATTCTCACACTGGAGAAGCTCCAATCAGAGAGGTTTTGGTGTTTTCACTTGAAAATGGCTTAAACAATTCTAAAAATCGTTGTTGATTCATTTTCTGTTAATCGTAATAATCTCTTGCTAGATTATTAATCCTGAGTCATCAAATGCTTCATCAGAATTTTAAGATTATAGCTGCTACCGGTTTTAACTACTTCACATACAGTTACATAGTTTAGTCCAGTGATTCCTAACCTAGGGGCCAGGGCCCTCCAAAGGCCCACCAGATAAATCTAAGAGGTTGTCAGATGATTCATGGGAGAGAATAGAAGAAAAAATAACTGATACATAAATCTATATTTATTATTTGAGCTTTTCTTTTTGTGAAATACTTGACATATTTGGACCTTAAAAGTTTATTAATAGGAAAAACCATCTGAAAAGTTCAAAATCAGTCTTAGGTGGAATTGCTAACAACTCATGAAGATCTGAAATGTGACAAGGGGCCCTAAATAAAGGCCACAAACCAAAAACGTTTGACCCGTTGCATCTTTAACAGTGTGCTGTATTTTAAAATCTTATCAAACGTCTTCCGATGTAATATTGTAATCTGAAATCCAAATACAGTACTAGAGTACATGTACTTAGTTACTTTCCAGCACTGCCTGTGTTTAGGATAGGGCTATATATATAATTTTCATTCATTTAAGAATAAATTGGATCTGTAAAACTGATATTTCTGCATCTCAGAGTACAGAGGCAGTTGCTACAATGTAAGATAAAGAAATAGGTCGACATTTTGGCAAATACTGTTTTCTCCAAGTTTAAAAAAGGCTGCTTAACATGGTAATCCCACCATGCAAACGCAAAACTAACTGTTACATGTTGAAATGAATCTTTAAATTGCCTATAAATGCGGCAATGACCAGTAACAAAAGAACAATAACTATGTGAAAATATTAATTAAAATCTGATAAATAAAGGCCCCAAACATCATATTGATGCTAATCAAAATGTTCTGCTCTTCTACATAAACTGATATGTTATATGACTCTGGTGAAGACAGTCGTAGCCTGTCTCAGGTGATCTGCAGACACCGCCCACCTGCTCCTGCTGCCTCCCGCACTCTGCTCCGCCCAGCAGGGCCGCTCAACGCACGGAACTCAGTGAACACCCTGAAAATAAAATAAACCGAGTATCTGAGCGTCTAAATCTGCAGAGCTAAGTTCAGGCCTGACAACTAAGAAGCTGCAGCCTCAGCGGGTGAAAGTTGCCGGTGTGACCCTGCCGCCGGCGCCGTGAGCCGGGCGGGCGGTGCAACTTGTTGCCGGTTGGCGGTGATAGTGATGATGAAGATGAAGGGATTAAACGGGAGAGAGCAGAGGAAGGCGGGCAGAAACCGATTGGAAACAGGTAGAGAGGTAAATACCTGCCGCCGCTGTTTCTCTCCCTGAAGCTCCGTGAACCGTCACAGGCCGACCGGCACTGCCAGCGGTCCGCGATCCGGGGATCCTGCTCCGGTCCCCGGCCCGGGCTGAGAACAGGAGGGAGGCCGAGGGGGAGAGGAGGAGGGGGGGTGTTAACGGTGGATTTTCATTAGCAGGGTTTTTATTTAAAGAGGCAGGAGTCAGTGAGCAGCAGCCTGGGAGACTTCAGAGTCTGACAGGTGAAAAAGAGAACTAATGACTCTCTTTAGAGGAGTCCTCTGTTCTATAATTTACAATGATGAGTTCGGCTTAATTTATGAATTGTTAATCAATGAATGCTGAGTAAAAGTGGAAAAGTTATTTTGCTCACGTTTAATCTCAGTTCATTTGTGTGATTAATTCAGTTTTATCAGTGGCGGGCATGTTCCCACCTTAAGCATCAATATTAACTAATAAAATTACAAAAACGTAAACAATATACCTAATATAGGTAAAATGCATTTTACTCACTGAAACTGCTGAATATTTGTAGACAGATAAAAAAAAAAAAAACTGCTTCTGTCGAGCGGACATTCTCTGCCCTACAGCGAATTAAAACTTATACGACTACGAAATACGACTGGGCAGACTTGACTCTCAGTGTTAGCCTCCATAGCGAAGGACTTACTGTTGGAACTGAGACGCACAGATAACCTCTACGACAGAGTCATTGAACTCATCCTCGTCGTCCAGCCATTGTGGGTTGAAAAAAGAATGATTAAATCTATACTGACATGTTTTAGCTTGCGCTAGTAGCTACAGATGCGGTTTGCTAGCCCTGACCAGTATGCTAGAAGGCACTGGCTTCGCTAACTCGAAATCTGATTGGTTAAAGGATCCGCGAGGCAACAGTTTCATTAGCATTCATTTTAAATTACCGGGGCCTGCACTGTTGGTTCTGAAGGCCCCAAAGCAGATTTCTGTTAACTTGGCAACACAGGGCTGAAATCTGATTGGATAAAAGCTCTTACATAAATAGACTGTATTGGAAGCAGCATAACCAAGAGGAAATGAGATGAGATGAAGAGAATAGACTACTGGAAACAATTTACTACATATAGTATTAGTGGGGGAAAAAAGCATTTATAAATATATAATTCAGTGATTCATAATTCAGTGATTGTGAAGGCCACCGCTGATATATATATATATGCATGTAATGTATTGTAATGAGATGATCAATATTATTCACTTCACCTGTCAGTGGTTTAAATGTTGGGGCTGATAGGTTTATATATATTTGTGTGTGTGTGTGTGTGTAAAAAAATATTTCTGTCTCTGCTGTGATGAAGACACAAATGAAGGCATTCAACAGTGAATAATAGATATTTATTTAGAAAAATAAATAAGAGCAACACTGAAGTCAACAGGAGTTACAAATCTACAATAAATCTTCAGTCTTTCAAAACAGAAACTTTAATACACAAGATTACTACCACATCAAACACCTGCATTTATGTTCAGTATCATCACACTGCTGTGCGGTTGTCAGAGATTTACTGCATTATAGTACTGCTGTTGTATTATACTTTTCTTTCTGCCACTGGATTCCAGGAGGAATGATTAGGACAGTTGTTAGGCAGACACATAATACTGCTGCCGAAAGAAAGGTTTAACAGTTCAAATACCTGGGAGTGAATGTAACATGTATTTCAAACTCCAACTACTGAACCAAAGCCATCAAAGTAGCTTGAAAGTTGTATTGGGGATGGGTAATCTTACCGTTAGTTTAGCTGCTTAAATGGTTTGGTTTAGTTTACTGGTGGTTTATCCCCTGAACCATTTTGATTAAGTTTGCGTTAGCTTAGTTTCACTTCACATACACAGCTGGTTTGGTAATGCTTTAATTTAGATTCTGCTTACGTAATACTTGCCAATAAAACACTTTGTATCAACAGCATACAGCATAATACCAGAGTAAGGTTAGCTAATGACTCAATTTAGCCACTAGCCACAGCTGCTTGGCTCAGATTAGCGAACAGTTTGGTTGACTTGCTGCAGCTTTTTATTTGTTTAGCCTGTTAATCGGGTTTTGTTCAAGTTAAGTCACGGTTTGTTGACTTGGTTGAATTGATGAGAATTTCTCTCAGCAGAGAACTGTAGTTGAGTTGATGTCTCTGTGTTATTTTGTGAAAACATTCAATTAGACTTTTGGGGAATGTACAGTTAACTTTACACAGACCAACAGGTCAGATTAGCTTTTCAAGAGCTGCATTACAATCAACAATTATATCCCTTTACAACCCTCGTACACACACCACCAACATCACAATCACATTCCACTATACTGCCCTTCAGAAACATATACACGTTAAATATGTAATAAAGAAAAAGGAAAAAGAAACACCAACAGAAAGAAAAGCACAAACTGAACAACACCAGGACGCAGGTAAACCTTTGGAAACATTAAAAAATATCGTGTGTCTTAACAAAAGTGCGTTTGCAGGCCTCAGGGCTTCCAGGTTTCACTGAGATGAGGAAAAACTTTTGAATTAGTTCAAAGAAACAGTCTGACATTTTGGAAAATCCTATTGATCGTCATTGTACCCACATATTATCCAAATCCACATGGAATCAACTTTTATCTGTGTGTTCAGTGCTTAGATAATATACTCCAACTGATGGCAAGAGAACTTCCCAAAATATCATGAGGTTTCTTTAAAAACTGTATCTCAGCACTTGAATCTGGCAGTTACCTTCCATGAAAAGTCATCTTATCATATATTCCCCTTTTTCCAGGATCCTTCTATCTGAAACAAGGACAACACAAGGTGTTGTAATCTGATAACCAGTAGTTCTTTAAAGGACAACTTGTATTTTTAAACCTGGGCATTTTTTTCCCCATGTTTTGGCATGTAAATGATTAATACAGACAAAAATCGTCTTTGCAGTATTGAGCAAGAACGATATACTTGTTCTCTGTGAGATGGAGTCTGTTAGCAATATAAAGCAATGTTTCTGGTAAGGTCTTTCATAAAAGGTCTATTTCTTTGAGAATCCTATCCATAATGTTATAAGACACTTATAATAGCAAAACAAGCACTTTAGTGGATGTACTTTGACGTAGACAAGTGCTCAACTGGATTACATTGCAGTTTGCTGTTTGCAGTGAACAGGTACACCATTCTTGCACAATATTGCACTGAATCCAAAAATTGTCATCCACATCACGGGAAAATAAGGCCTAGCTTTAAAAAATACCAGAGTTATCATTTGATGTTGGAAAGCAGAGTTTTCTGTTTGGTAGTTTCTGTTTGTTGTTTTCCCTCACCAGTGACCAGGTCAGCAGCCAGGAGGATAAACTACACTGGGCTGAAACGTTACTGTCTGGTAGAAAACAGAATTTCCGGTCATCATACTGCTATGATTTGGGACTGATTATTGTGGTATATTTTGGTATATTTATGGGCAGGTTTGCCTCAATTTTTTGGAAGGAAATCTCCAAGATCATTCAGAGTAAATGTCCAAAACAGTGTTCATTATTTGTAAAAAAAAAACAACAAAAAAAAAAACAAACAAAAAAAACTGTACACTGTGCTGTGCTGTTCATATAACTGCACATGATAGATTGTAATTTATACCCAAGCCATTCACTAAACCTCTCCCATCTTACTGATGCTACACCTGTCAGTCTCTCTACTCTGGCACATATTCAGTTTATGGTGGAAAAGGTGATTTACAGTCAGATTTACAGTCAAAATTCCTAGTATTTTACAACTGGCCCTTAATTTCAAACAGTAGGCAAAAGCAGCTTTGCATTTCTAGTAAGGGGCCGATTTTCTGAACTGTTGCAAGCAGATTTTGTCAGCTATAGCTAGCAAGTTAATTACGTTTATGTAAATTCCATAAATTGGTTGATGAACGCTTTAGTTTCAAACTTCTTTAAAATTAGAATTAATAATTATTTAATTGGATTTTGTAAAAGCATCTTAAATATACACTTTATGGCTACATATATTCCTACTGTTATCAGACCGTTACTTTGCTGAGAGTGGCTTAGTGAATGGTAAGTTGGCAGGCTTTTGATTTTCAAATTTAAAGTTGGGCCCTGAATTTGGGTTTTAAATAACACATTAGTCTGTAAGTTTACTCACAGAGAAGCAGAAAAACTTTCAGCCTGTCACTTCACTCTGTAGAGAACTGAACTGGAATAACACAAAAGATAAACAGATCAAAAGAAATGGACAACAAGAACACAAACAGGACGCTACAGGGTTTGTAGAAAAACCACAAAATGCGGTGCTAAAAATCTCAACATGCACAGTCATTTCATATCAATACTTTGATTTTCCTGAAACATGAGAAAACGTTTTGCTAAAGGGCTCAGGTACTTTCACCTGTCCCAAAGGACGTCACCTGAAGAGAAAAACACACAAAACACTAAGAGCTGGTTTTTAAACCCTATGTCGGTTTGCATCCACCTGAATCTGGGATGAGGGGCAGGATCAGGAAAATAATTTTCTTTGGGTTGAACTTACAGTAAAAGAAAAAAACCCACCTCAGATACTTGTTTTCCTTCAGTGCAAGGGGCATTTTCATATTACATAGCAATCTGAGTCAAAGTTAAAGGTCCTCCACAGGATTGTACAGGCCCACAGGTGTTTTCACTTCATTTACCTGATTAGATCTCTTCTCAGCATTGTGTGGCTTTGCACTGCACTAAGTTGTTTGTATTATCCTAATTAGCCAGAATGACTAAAAGCACCTGTGTGTGTGTCTGTGCAGGGCCTTTAATAACATAGATGTATCGGCTTTAGTAGCTACAGCTGATATTTCAGTGGCTCAGATCCACACTTAATCGCCAGTCAGGTAAATCTACGAAACAGTTCAAACTCAATATCATCAGATACCTGATATTAAAGGACTCAAATTAAGGCCAAAACAAGGGGGGGTAGTACATGGTAAGTGTCCCAACCACCAGGCCTTTGCAACCTTGTTTTTGTTTTAACACAAAGCTGCTAGAGCTAGCTAAAGTCTGAACATCCACTAAGATAGAGGGATACTGGGAGTAGTGACCTGTCAAAGGTGACAAAGGGGAAGCATGTTCAAGATTCAACAAGGTGTTAAGTTGCTCTTCAAGTGATAATGTATTCATTGGAAAAAAGCTCAAAGTTTAGACTTCTCAGTCTCAGTCTAAGATCTGTGTTGCAGTTAAAACTGAAATCAAAAGGGCTCAAAGAGAGCTAAAGACAACTTCTCTCATCCTATGAGCTGTAAAAACACTGTCAGAAATTTAGAATCTAATTAATTCCTCTGATGGCTTTGTTTGTTTCTGAGTTTCAGGTGAACGCTTCAGGCCTGTTTGAACTCTACATTTCTAAATATCTGACTGGACATGAGCTGATCAGATGGCTGCAGGTGATTGGCTGCTGGAGTCTACCCTGAGCCTGCTCCTGTGTTGCTATTGGATCTTTTGGTGCGGGTGGAACGTGAACCATTTCGTCCAATGGGAAGGAAGGGGCTGGATTCAGAGGTGATAACGATGCTCGGGATTCGGCCAATTGTACCTCTCATCACATGTCCATCTGCAAAATCCCCACTCTGTCAAACAGTAAAACAAAATTATTATATCATTGTTTTATTCTAATAATTATTTTTGCTTTTAACAGGAAATTCAATCTATTTGTATGAAAATAGATGTTGTGTTTTTCATCTTATAAAATCAAAATGTAACTGAAATATGTAACAACAAAAAAAAAGCATGGTAGCATTTCGATTTTGATTTGAAAAATAAAGTTTTTAGCCATGCAGTCAGTGTGGTTATAGTTAGTTGGTCGGTTAGTTGGCTGGTCCACGACTTTGGTCCAGACTAAAACTTTGATGGATTGTCTTGGAATGTTGTACTGACACTCATGGTATCTAGAGGATGATTGCTACTGACCTTAGGCAATCCTATGACTTTACTTTGCCTCTAGTGCCACCAGCAGGTTCAGGCTTTCGGCTTTTACAGAAATGTCTCAACAACTATTGGATGAATTGTGATGAAATGTGGTTCAGACATTCATGTTCCTCTCAGGATGAACTGAAAGAACTTTGATCCTCTGACTTTCCTTGTGTGTGATTTTAAAGCATTGAAGACAGTTTTACTCACACCTGTTAGTGTTAGTGTTTCTTGACCAGCCAGACTCTTTTATCCTGAGATAACAGCTCAGCACTAAAACATTCATTGCCTGGTATATCGACGTCATAAAAACATAATAGTTTACAGCCATTCTCATTGAAGCTAAACTCAGGCAAAACAGTGCTTTGAGCTATGTGCTGAGTCAGTTTGTAACATCTTGATGTTTAGAAGGTATAATGTTTACCATGTTCATCATCTTAGTTTAGCATGTTAGCACACCTAGCTGCTTTAGAAGGAAATCCACTGTACAGCTGAAGATCATGATATTTAGTATTAAAACAAAGTTTTGGACAAATGAAAATTACAGCCTGATGATGGCGCTAGATTGAAAGTCAAAGGATCACCCACCAAAATCAAATTATGGTTTAGTAAAATGTGGATCTTATTTTGATGGATTTGTCCATTATCAGGAACAATAATATTGTATTCATCAACTTAATATCTGAAAAAAGGAAGTCTAATGATGATCAGCCAGAACTATTCTTTAATAAAGTTAAATTAGACACAGCAGTGTGGGTAAGACCTTCTCCACTGCTTTTTTTTTAAAGGGAGAACAAAGAGAAAATTCATTGAATGTCCTGTTTTTGTGCTGTAGTGTAATGAATAAATGAGACTGCTGGGCACTACTCACATTTGGGATGCTGCCGCGTTCACCGACTCCTACCATGGAGAAATCAGTATCATAGGACGTCTGGAAAACAACACAAACAAATGTAAGCCCATAAAGATGGAAGTCCTCTCAACACTTCCTGTCACACTAAATACCAGTTCCGTATTCCTAAATTAGATTTTAATCAAATTTATAATCATCACTGAGGCAGGCAGGAAACCAGCGGACCATTCATCAAACTCATCACTAATCAATTACCTTGAATTTTAATAAATGTCAGAATTCAGTCAATGATTAAGATCAAAAGGAAAAGAGGATTTTCTAGGCCAAGCTGAAAACACATTGAGCAGATTAAAGAGCACAAAAACAAAGCAGCAGATTAACATGAACATTGGAGTTATGAAAAAAGACACAAACAGCCTCAACTAACCCACAAAATGCCCTAGAATCCTTCTCACTCCCCCTCAGGTGACCTCTCATGTCCTCATCCCTGGCTGAATGTAACGTTAATAATCTACATGAAGGGGAAAATGTCTTCTGAAACAGTCTGTGGGTATCTTGCTGTGGTGATCTGCTGTTTAATCCTTCTTCTCCTGTCTTCATACTGTCTGAAGGTCGACCAGGACAAACTCCCCACAGAAAATATCACATTTAAGATTTTAAATTTTGAAAAAATCCAGTCCCGTGGCAAACCAATGATGATGAAATCCAGGGATATGATTGGCAGGTGAGAGGGGTTTACCTTCTCGAAGATGCCTGAGTCGTTGCTCTTCATCTTGGACTTGAAGCTGGACGAGGGTTTGAAGTCAGGGAGTTCAGTGGTGTCTCTGCTGATGTCACAGGAGACCTGGCGGCTGGCTGGTCTGGAGCCCATACTGGACAGATCAGCCTCTGTGTCTGTCAAACCCTGCGCAGGAAAACACACCCTTTGACACACACAGTGGTGTACACACACAAACCACAGGACACACACAACTGAGTATCTCCCTCAGTGGAAGTGTATTTCTCATCTCCTGCTTTATCTTTCTTTTGTACATCAGTGAACATGCTTCCACAACTCCAACAGATCTGAGCGTACCGATTCACTGTCGGAGGCAGAGGAGAGACGGGACTTGCCGGTGCTCTGCCGTCTGAACTGGCTGCTGATGTCAGAGGTCTGGCTGGTCACAGTGGAGCGGCGCGTCGACATGAAGCTGCTGCTGGTCGAGCGAAGGTCGCGAGGATGAACACAGAGCAAGATGCCAAGACATGGGATGTACTTGGCTAATGCTATCCTGGAGAGAGAGAGACAGGGAGACCAGCAGTTTGACTCTGGCTGGTGGTTCAGGTGAAGATGTTACCACTGGGCAAAGGAGTCATATGCCTAGGTCTCAAAACTAAGGACATCACTCCACCTTAAGAGGTGGAGAGCCCCTAATGGCTATAGATGCTTTACATAGAATATACTGTAGAATTCATGTTACAGTTGTAACTTATATATGCTTACAATACCCTCAAAGTGCCTTTTTTTCACCTCATCTGTGTTTTTCCCTCCACACTACAGATGAATGTTATGTTCCAACAATCGACAGGTGACTTACACCTTAACACAACTGTTCCTGAATCTTCAAGCTGCTGAATCTCTGGCATTCAAGCCTCAAGGTGATTAGCTAACTATACCAGTGTACATTTCAAAAGAGAAAAGCAAGAAGTTAGTCAAGAAGGCAGTCATACAAAACTCCTAAAGTTAGACTATTTACTAGTTTTTTTCCCCCTGGACTGGGGCTGTACCAGCTGTCTGTAAATCTTTCACTAAGTGTGTTAAGTCATTCTCAGCATCATCAGACTACCCATCGGGACTTGGGACATCAGATGCCCTATTAGTCTCTTTGTTGGGCCTGTCTGTATTCCAAGTGTGCATGAGAGCATGTGCGTTCAAAAACCAAGCTTACTGGTTAATCGCTGTTTTTACAGATTGTGTACATACTAAGCAAGTGAGATACAGCATGTTAATCAGTGAGCTATGACGTGCATTGACGTTCTGGACATTGGTGCATAAATAGCCAGGAAGATTTATTGTTTTTTGCAATCTCTGGGAACAGAGACAGGGATTTTGTTCTTCATATGCAACACTGCCTGTGCAGAGTTTGAAGAGACTGATCTATTGTTGTAAGGTCTTGTTGTAAGGTTATGAACTTTGAATGAAAAGCACATACAGCTGAAACTTTGTGTTATCAAACTTTCATTGGTACTTTTTGTTTTAAGAGTAATGAATTGAGTTATTTCTTTTAAGAGGTTCTAGCATCAAAGCAGAGTCAGTTTATTATATTCTTTGTTGTCATGGTGAACTCTTTGCCTTTCCTTCATCATGATGTTATTGTATAAAACAGACATGTACAGTTATATAAGATGTTTTCTTTTCATCCTGCAGCTTTCAAGTCTCTTAACAATCAAGGTCAGGTGTCCTGCATTAAACCACCGCGTGTGTGAGAGTGTGTATGTGTGTTTGTGTGTGTTTAATTCTGTCCAGCCCAGTTAACATTCAGGTTAATTGAGCAGCAGTTAGATCAGCTGAGGTGTTAGAACGCTTTTGGCAGCAGAGCTTTCTCTGATTGGATCGATTCTCGAACAGTACAATGGTTAGCTGAGCTGCAGTCACGTTAGCAGAAGGAAAACAGGAGAACAGGCGACGCAGCAGGCAGGTTCGCTGATTAACATTTTGTAGAGCTAAAGGTCTTATGTAAGGCACTAGTACTGACTGGTTTCCATTGGTATTCAGACATAGATTCAGTGGAAGAAAAGAAGACCATGGGGAGCAATCTAACAACTCCGCATTTTAGGGGAAAGGAGAAATGAATTATACTCCAGTATCGCATATTTTTCTTAATACTGTGGGCCTACAGGGTACAGCAGTAGGGAACAAAAGTTTTGGAAAGATGGTGTATCATGTATTTTCTAGATATTTTCCTAGAAACTTAGAAACTGCAAATTACAAGGTCTGCACAGTTTGGTTCAAATTGTTTTATCTCCTAATAGCCTCTTGAAAGTTTAATGGAAAGAACCATGTAGTTTGATACTACGGGAAAATAGCAATTTTAGTTTGTTCAGTTAGTTGTGTTGAGTTTATTATTAAAGTCCAGATTAATTTCCATGAAAGAAATTGTTCCATTTAACCCTCAGTGAGTAATTATTCTACTCATTCTACTCAATCATTTATTGGAAACTTCATTCTTCACTGATGCTGAATTGTTTGTTTGTGTGTAGACACATTTCCTGTTTTACATGTTTAGCTCACCCCAACTGATCACTTTCTATCATACATATAATTGGTAACTTCAGGAAACTTCTTAAGAGACTTAAATAAATTAGAATTTAAGGATTCATATAATAAAGCATTACCTTTTCTCCTCTGGTTATGAATTATTTTTCACTTACCTATATTTCCTAGTTTTTTTTTTTTTAGCTAAAAAAAACCCCCACTAAATATTTTTTCATTTTCCATTTAATTACTACCAAACTGTGTATAGGCCTTTCTTGGAAATATCCTAATAATTATCAGCTTCATAGCAGCTCATTTTTCTGAAATTATTACATTTTAAAGGAAATTTGTAGGAACGTACGTGACCTGTTAAACTAACTAAGTATCCTATAATTATTTGCTGCCATTTGAGCGTCAGATTAAAGCTTGGCAAGTCACACAGTGATATGTCTACAGCGGAGCTGGAGATACTTAAATCATGCATTGTGTTACCTGTACTTTGGGTGTGTGATGGCGTAGATGATGGGGTTATGGATGGCTGAGGCCTTGGCAATGACGGCGGGCACAGAGTTCATGTAGGGAGTCAACATGTCTGCATACCTGCAGCAGGAACACAAGAGGGAACAGAGTGAGGAACCACAACAAATGCAGACACACTGGTTGTTGGTTGAAAATATGCATCAAAACTTAAGTATTTTCCTGTTCCTGTATTTCAAGTGTTTTTTCTTCTTATTATTATTATTATTTCAGCTTCTTACAATTTATCTTTGAAGAAACATAATTTCAGCCTTACAGTCTTTTCCTTAAGCCCCACTGAGACAAGATTAATATAACAGAGGGAAGGTAGGGTATAAAATCTTTACTGTGCTCTTCAGTCTGTTAACTCATCACTCTGGATGACATTTTAATCCGAGTGACATGACAGGATCTAGTCTGTAATAGACATGGACATTCAGTAGGGACAAAGACAGAAGAGAAATACAAAAGCGTCCCCAGGGGGGCACTGTAGAGTTGATAAGACCTTTTTAAACACAGACCCCACTATGTTGCCATGAAGACGGCCTCTCATTATGCCGGCTTTGCTTGTTTACACTGAATCAAAGCTGGCATAATAACTGTTTCTTTTACACTGACATCTATTCGGCTCTGTGACTGCATCTGCTGCTGGAGTAAAGGTGACACAACAATGCTGCCCCCATTCTGCGTTTGTGCCTCTTATACAGAATGGCGAGTCAGAATAAAGGAGCAGCATGAATGTGCTTTGTAAACACACAGACATGAAGCACATGTTCAAATTAAATAGTATGAATATCTGTCATACTTGACACTGAGCTAATATAAAAACAAAAAAAAAGTGGAAAGACAAACAGCTCAGACAAAACTTAGAGATCCTCTTTAAAATCCAGGGACGTGGCTCCAGATGGGATTTAAATGACTGGAGGAGCAGTCAGTTCACAGAGAAGCAGGCGGTCATAGTGGATGTAATTATTCCTGGGGTGGGTGTGAAAAATTACCCAGTAGCTCTCAGTAGCATCTCTCATGACAACAAATACACAGACCATGCATCAAGGTGCTCTACAACTGGACAAGCTGTCTGAGCCAACAAAAAGAGAGAGCGAGGGTCAGTGCCTGATCAGTACGCTTTTTCTTTTATTCCTTCTTATTTTATCACATATTTAGCTATATCTACTTTCAAGCTGTGACAATAGACAAGGAAACAGGTAAGTTTACAACAAAGTGAAATTAGCTTTTGAGGGCCGAACTTGTAAAAACTATACTGACTTTGCATTTATAAAGAGAAATTTGTGGTTTTCTCATTTATTTCAATACAATCAAAGATTTCTTTGAGCAGCCTCTAGTGGACATTAGAAGAACTGCAGTTGGAGGTTTCAACATTTGGATTTGGTGGCTGTTGATTTAAAATATAACAGTGATTTTATTGATGTTACAATGACATACAGTAAGCAGCCTGTGTACACTGTAGTGTTTTACCCAGCGAATGCAGTGAGGGCGACGGTGGAGTACGGGGACCAGGAGATGACGTAGAGCAGGATGACGATCAGGGCGATCTTCGCCATCTTCCACTCATTCTGCAGCCGGTGGAAACTCTTCACCGAGTCACGATTGCTGCCATGACTGTGAGTGCTGCCGTTAATCTTCCCCACAGCCCTACAAACACACACACATACACACCTATACTTTACCTGAGGACAACTTTATTATTTATTAGAGGCATATATAGTTTCATTTTTACTTTCAGTTTTAAGAATTCATAAACAATAAAAGTTGTTAATTGCAGCCCTAAAAGATACTGAATGTTCAGGTACTGTAGGGAGTTTTTTAACAGTCTGGATTTAGGCATGCAGTGGTTGTCTGTTGGTGGAGCTATTGGTCTAGTGGTCAATAAAAGCATAAGCATAAGAATTGTCTCTCACATCCAAAAACCTTGCTCAGATACAAACATTTTAACAACAATGTGTGTACGGTTTGTGAGCAGCTTCAGTGAGTGATACTGAATATACAACATCTTTTTATGTTTCAAAAACTACTACAACTGTGGTTGAATGCCTCTGCCAACCATTCTAATTGCAGTTAATTAGCATCTGAATTCTTAAGTTATGGACAAAAATGTGTTTTGTGTGTTCATAGTGACCTTGACCTTTGACCTTTGATCTCTCCAAAATCTAATCACTTCATGCTTGAGTCTATGCGAGGAAATTCCTTCAAGGCAGATTTGAAATACCACAGAGGCCAAAAACATGTTTTGGGAGGTGACCTCGACCTTTGACCACAAAATTCTAATCAGTTCATCTCTGAGTCCAAGTTGTAACAAATTTGAAGAAGAGTGTTACTGAGGTATCCTGTTCACGAGAACTGGATGGAGAGACAACCGGACACGGCTGTCACTGGTGTAGAGGCATAAAATAAATATTTTATAAAAATAAAATAAATTAATAAAATAAAATTTATCTCTGTTTAGTTTGAAAATTAAAAAAAAGGTGAAAAGTAATGTAAAAACTACATTTATATATATTTATATTATTTTTTTATTGCTTTAACTTTAAAAAATGAAAATTACTTGGGACATCAAATATGAATCCAACAAGTCTCCTCAAGATTACAACACATACAAAATACACAAAGAAAACACACACATTAACAACACTAAACACACACAGACTGACTGGTTGGTGTTGCGGATGGCACGGAAGATGAAAACGTAGCAGTAGATGATGATGAAAAGTGGCAGGAAGAAGACGAAGATGAAGAGCAGCATGGTGTAGGCTCGCACTGACGGGGTAAAAGTCATGTAGTCCCACGTACAGGAAGTTAGCAGGCCCTCCGGGACATAGGCACCTGATGGGCAAGAGACATAGACACAGACAGAAAGAGCGCATAAGAGAGAGAGGGAGAGAGAAAGAGAGAGAGAGAGATTTAGTGTCCTTTGATGCTCTAAATGCTTTTACAGAAGTTTTTCCTGTTTGGATAAGAAAAAAATCATGTAGTGGAAAAAATCTAAATCAAATCAAGAAGGTCTTGAAATCTACTAAATATCAGACAGTGCCGGGGTTTGATGCTTTTTTTTTTCTTTTCTTTTTTTTTTTTTTTTACCTTACTGCTGTTTTTATCTCTTTTGGGAAGGTTGAACCTTATATTTTGTGCTCTCACAGAAGTGAAATGACATTGTTTGATCTATAAAATGAACAAATCTCATCATGAATCCCTCAAGCCAAAGTTGACTTTGTTTTCAGGTTGTTTCTTCAGCTGACTATCATATAAAACAGAGGAAAGAAGAAAGATTAAGAAAGACGATTAATCAAAGCAGTTGCTGATAGATTTTATGTTGATCATCTGGTTTCTACCCCAAACCTTCAGTAACACCAGAGGGGCTTATCAGAGTCCATATACCCCTCACATGTTTAATCTCAAAGGCTTCTTGTTGATCCACTGTGGCTTGGATTGTACGTCACTTCAAACAAAAACATGCTGCCAAATGAATAAATGTAAATGCTCAGGTCAAAATGATCCCTAGCCCTGCACATTAATAAAAGGTCACAATTTCTTTCTCCTCCTAGCCACTAAGAGAACATAATTATCTGCTGTTAACTGTTGGTATGAACATGATGCCATTAAGCCTGTGTACAGTGGGGACAGTGTATGGAGTGTGTGGAGTAATATCAGCAACAGACTCCAAACACCTATAGTGGAGGAAAGTTTGACAGAGAAACTAATAGTTCATTTTGTCCTTTCGACAGTAAATTCATGTGAAGTTTTATTTACCTTGCACAACATCAGAATGTTTCAGTAAAGATCTTTTATTTATCCAGGCAATCCAATGAAACCATTAACTCATAAAGTTTTGAATCAGTTTCCTAAGGAGATCAGAAGCAGTAAAAAATATTGTCTTTCACTTCATCTCTCATGAAAACATTCAGTTCTTTATACGTACACATACATCACATTCTCCTAAAAACAACCTGTATATTTATGACATGAATTCTGCGCTGAAAGGACATCTGGAGTGAAAGATCTTCCATGAGGCTGAGGAAGATTTACAGGAGCTTCTCTGTTTCCATGCATTATGATGTACACAAAAATGTAAAGTGAGATACAGTCTGCTGAGGAGAATGAAAACCAGCTGAGAGGAGGCAGAAATACGCACCACATGTAAAGTGTGTGTCAGAGAGAGAAAGACACACACACGGGGAGTGAACTTGAACTGAACTGATAATAAATGGGATTTTGAGGGTAAATGAACAATAAGTTTGATAAGACAAAGAGTTCTGAGGCAGAACAGAGCAGATTAAAGTACAGCTGAGATAAAAACAGAGCAAGACAATTAAATCCCCAGAAACGTAGAACAGACAGCAGCAGTGTGGTAAAGTGCGGTGGAGTAGATTAGACTGGAGAAGAAAAGAATAGAGTAAGTAGTACAGTACAGTACAGTACAGCAAGGCTGCTACTTATCTACTCATCAACTCACCTGAGGTCTGTTGCATTTAGACCCTGGTCACAGACTGTGAATCTAAGTCCAGAATTGGATTTAAGTACAGCACTTGGGTAGATATGTTCAGTTTTAATGCTCTGTATCCCGGACACAGCAGCATACAGTTTAGTTTAAAACTCAGCTGCACGACTGTGAATGAAGACTCCACAGTGTTCTCATGTCAGCCCAGTGCTGGACTCCCTGTTACATTTAGGATTGAATTAAAAATCCTCCTCATTACTTTTAAGGCCTTACACAACTTGTCACTGCTGCCATTAAGTCCATCTGTCTGCAGTACTGAAAATGATACTAAATACACTTTAAAGCTACACTTCAAACTTCATGTATTTAAGTGTCTGTAAGTATTAAAGACACAAAATAAATATAATTTGAAATAAATACAAATGCATGACCGTGACAAAAAAGTTTGAACACATTTATTTCAGCTCTCTGAGTCCATTCACTCTGCATGTCTTGTATTCCTTTGTACTTCATTTTAATTCTGTTCATACCTTGTTCTACTCTGTCCTAGCTAAAACACGTCATAAATTAAATGTGATTAGCATTTTTTTAACGATAAAGGATAAAATATGAAAAACCAGTGGAATGATCCTTTAAGACACTGTACTTACTCACCCATCCAGGTGGTTTGGGCCTTTTATGAACTTCCGTGTGTGTGTGTGTGTGTGTGTGTGTGTGTGTGTGTGTGTGTCCTCACTCCAGCCGAAGAACGGCGGCAGGCTCCATCCCAGAGAGTAGACCCAGGCTGCCACGAGGATGAGGAGGGCTCGTTTCCGTGACAACACTCCTATGGAGGTCAGAGGGCGCGTTATGACGAAGTAGCGGTCAATGGCGATCACCGTCAGCGTGATCATGGAGCAGATCCCGAAGAGAGCGCCACAGAACGCATACAGCTCACAACCTACAGACAGAGGCATGAGGACCACAGGTATTTTTATTCAATAATATCTAATAGCATCAACATGTATCAGACTATGTGGACTGGGCAGCTGTTCAGAGGCAGCTGATTATCTAACATCAAAATGCATCTAGTGTGTTCACACTGAAAATGCCTCTATCCTTCTGTAAGCTGCCACTTGCTGTCAACACATTTATACACTTTACATACCTTAAAACCATCAGTCGTGGTTGGTGAGGAAAAAGAAGGCCAAGAACTGAGATCCCAGTATCTCCTGGGAATTCTCTTCAACAACTATCTTGGTTTCCAGGTAAAACATCTGCAGGCTCTGGGATATTAAAGCATGTGAGCCTCTGTGTTTGCATACTGAAAATTATCACACTGCTTCTGCTTCTACACTGCTTCACATTTTGGCTAATAAGCAACCGGGGAGGATACCAAGGAAGATGGGTTACCATTTCTGGACTGTGCTGTGCTCCCTGAGAAGGGGGTAGCCTCAATATTGAAGTCTACTGGAAACCCATGCACACAGACCACTACCGACTCTTTGACTCCCATCACCCACTGGAACATAAACTTGGTGTTCAGGACTCTACACCATCGGTCAAAGAACATTCCCCCCAAGGCAGATGGAAAAGAAAAAGGACATTGACACCTCAAGGCCACACTTAAAACATGTGGTTACCCTAACTGGGCCTTCATCAAGTCAGCGAAAAGACAGAGAAGAGCCACGGACACCAACTGGTGAGGAACAGGAGAACAGACGCAAAAGTATTGTCATCCCTTATGTGGCAGGACTGTCAGAGAAATTCTAAAGGATCTTCTCCAAACATAACATTCCAGTGCACTTCAGACCTGGCAACACCCTTAGACGGAAACTTGTTCATCCTAAGGACAAAACTCCCAGTCACAAGTTGAGTAACCTTGTGTACATTGTGCAATGCAGGGAGAAGTGCTCAGACCTGTATATAGGTGAAACCAAACAACCACTCCACAAGTGCATGGCACAACACAGGAGAGCCAGCTCATCAGGACAAGACTCGGCTGTTCATTTACACCTACAGGAGAAGGGACACTCCTTCAAGGACAATAATGTCCATGTCTTGGATCAAGAGGACAGATGGTTTGAGAGAGGAGTAAAAAATGGCCATCTATGTCCATCCAGAATGTCCATCTTTAAACACAGGTGGTGGCCAACTATCAGCCACCTACAATGCGGTCTTGAGATCGACCTTACCCAGGTGATTTAACCTCCATTCACACCTCAAACCATGTGACCCTAAGGACTCACATGACAATAGGGTGGGTTAATGACTCTCAGGACCACCTCCAAGAGGTTAAAGACCTCCTCAGTTTTTAGAACACAGGAGAACCAGCTCAGTTTTTAGAACTGAGGAAGCCTTTCTGATGAGAGGTGAAATGTTTTCAAGAAACCTAAAAGAAGTCCAGTTGCTTTCAACTTTAGCACTTAAGACTACCATGACCTGGATGACTGAGAACCTACAAAGACACTAGTAAGCAACATTAAAAGTATGCTGAATTAGCTATTAGCAGTTCCTGTCTGCAGTGTACCCACTGGTGTACAGACAACTATCATTGGATTACTGTGATAGTGAAGAAAACTTAAAAGACACAATGATTCTCAGACAAGTTCTGCACTTATAAGGAGTGTGTGATATCTAAGTGGAAATATGGATGTTTATCTGCAGTGGACATCAGAGATATTGGTCTCTCCAAGAACTGCAATGCTGAACTGAATCTAAAAACATATCTGAAAATATGCCTGCCATGTCTGTGTGTTCAGATTTAAGTTAGGACTCTGGGAAAGTTTTGATACAAATTTTGGCAATCAGGCTGTTTTAAAATAGCTTAATCTCCTCCTCCTCTTATACTGAATTTAATCACAGCCAAAAAAGATTTCCCTACGTTCTTATTAAAGGACATACATGTGCAGCCTTTTACGGACTTTCATTCAATAAAACATTTTTCTATAAATAAAACCAAAACTAGACCAACCAAAGCAAGATTTTTTATTTTTTTTGTGACATGGGTGAACTGACACTATACAAAACACCAATCTTTGCTTTTGTGGCATCTTTTGTAGCTTTCACACCAACTTCTTGCCTTGAATTTAATCAATAAAAAGCAGCAGATCTTTATTCTCTTCAGCACAAAGACCCTTTGAAAAGCATGTGAAACTTAACTTTACTGAGAACTTTAATGGCCATTTAACCAGCGCACTTTTTAAGTTGACATGCATGAAGAATGAACTGACAACCAAGATAATCAAGAAGACGCCCAGGAATTTCATATGGAAAATGAATCGGCCTCAAATTTTAATAAAGTGGAGAATGTGTTTGCGCAGAAGATGGGGTGAGACAGCTTTGTCTCATGGCTGATTTAGTTATGTAATAGTTTGGCTCGATCGATGCTCATCAATAAATAAAATGTCCTATATAATGTTAATCAAGAGGAGCATATGCCGCATGTTATTTAACTCTCTAAGCATTACTGGTACATATGCTGTTGTGACTGATTTTCTGTTTCCCTGATTGGCTGAATCACCTCAGCTTCACTGTAAAAGCTGTAAGAAGCCACTGACAGCAGACAGCAGACAGACATAGACAGAGACTAGCTGGTAAAGAAAGTGGAGCATTTAACAGCTTAAGAGACAGATATTTTCCTCAAAGACTGGTAACAACCAAAAACAGAGCTAAGAGAGTGAATATTAGACTATTAGATTCATCAGGTGAACACAAACATTACTCCAAATGACTGATCATGTTGCTCTGTAGAAGCTGTATGTAGAAATAAGAAACTCAAACTTAAAATGTGATGAGATGTCAGTTGTCTCTGGAGAAAACATGTTTTTCCTTAACAAAACTTGGTCAAAAGTATATGGCTGGACCACCCTTTATCTGTTTGCTTCTCTCCTGCTCTCTGTGATTGCTGTATTTTTAATTCAACCGAATTTCCAATAAAGCTGTGCTCATTTACATGGTTTTTTGTGTCTGTGTATGAAATAGTGACCATTAAGACCACAAATCAGACATAAACTTAGAGATAACAGCTGTGATGTGGTTTCAGCTAAGTTTCATGTAAGAAACAAGGCACTGCTGGGATTTGAACCCAGGATCTCCTGTTTACTAGACAGGCGCTTTAACCAACTAAGCCACAGCACCTTTCTTGTTTGCCTTCTTGCATATCTAATTTTCACTCATATCTGAGCTGACATAGATTTTTGATTTGTGAAAGTATCTTTATAAAACCAAAATGTTTCTTGCATAATTAAAAAAAAAAAAGTCTATCCAAATGTTTGATTTGGGATAAAGAAGAAGAAACTCAAACTGTCTAAAGTCATGAGAAGTAACTTCACAGAGGCACTGCTGGGATTTGAACCCAGGATCACCTGTTTACAAGACAGGTGCTTTAACCAGCTAAGCCACAGCACCTGTTCTGTCCAAACCTTCCTTTAGCAGGACATTTACCAAGATCAGCATGTTACTGACTATACTGACCATATTTTGTTGAAATTTTAAAAGCCACAGATGATGTATGTGGCAAGTGAGTATCCGTTACATGTTAACCATACCACTGGTATAATTTGGTCATTCAGTTTTACAGTATCAGGTCGACCAGTGGTGTAATTTTATCAGTCAGAGCAACAGATATTTGCATTTCTAGGGCTGGTCTCACTGTTGCAGTTCAGTCAAAAAGATGAATGAAGTGAAACCAGTAACAGTGATTTGTTCATTCTGTGTTTGTTTGTTTGTGATGTCCTCAGTGTGTGTGCAGTCAGGTACCTTTCTCTCCAAAGATCCACCTCTTGTGCATGCTGGTGGTGAAGAAGATGGGCGTCTGGGTGATGCACATCAGCAGGTCTGTGATGGCCAGGTTAATGATGAACATGTTGGCTGGCGTCCGAAGGCTGCGACTCCTGCAACACACACACATACACACAGTCTTTTCATTGTCTATGAAAAGTGACAAATCTCTTTCACTAGTGGGATAAGTAGTGTTACACCAAAATCTGTTTTACCAAAAATGGTGCTGTCATAGTATTTAGACAGGATCACACATTCTGATAGCTGTGATTTAAATGTGCTAAACTCTATCCATCAGATTCGGTGACGCTTGAGAATTAACAAATTAATTTTTTTTTTTTTTTTTTTGCTTCATATATAAAGATAAGAACAGTAATCTGTGTTTGTACCCAGAGATGTGGTTCAATTTGAGTGACACTGCTGATGCTATTTATCTTTAACTAGAGGGCACTGACTGAAGTAATCATGTAGTTGCTCACTACACCAGAAAAATCACTCACTGCTGCTTCAGTTCTAAAATTAACAAATGATCAATGAAACATCCATCATGGACCAGGTCTGATTTTAATGAAAAATCAATAGTTGCCCCATAAATGCTGGTCAATATGTGGGTCAAACTCTTCTTAAGTGGTGAAGCTTCTTCAAAAGACTCCGGAAAAGTGGCCGCTCTGCATCTCAGATAAAGGCACTTTCTGTGCGCGCGTGTGTGTGATTGAAGATAAAAGACGGTGTGTGGTCGATAAAAGCCAGACGGTGATGATTCAGTACAGCCTGGGGACACACACAGATTCAGGCCCTGATCCTCTGTTTAGCACAGCAGGAGGAGGCTTGTCTACCTCGGCTCTGATGAAACCTCAGTCTGAAAACCCTCTGCAGCTTTAAAAGACACTTTCCAGCAGTCTTTCCTCCAAGTCTCCAGGTGAAGGATTAAGGAGAGAAACAGCAGCTCTGTCCAATTATTTCCACCTCAAACACACAGCTGAGACAAAGTGTGTTTGCCCTTCATGTTTCCTGTCTCAGTTACTTATATTTCCAGGAAAGAAAGACAACTACATTGTTTCAGCTTGTGCAAACAGACTGTCATCATTTTAAAAACATTACAGAGAAAGACTGTGGAAGACTTTTTTGCTCAAAACTGCTGATCAAAGTAGCAGTTTCTGCATACAGTAACATAATCAAAGTTTGAAACCTCGAAGAAAATTTGCATATGAAAATGAAAATTAGCAGCAGGTATTTTAGGAAGCTGTCCTACCTGCTGAAGGCGTAAATGACGAGGAAGTTGCCGACCATGCCAGTGATGCCAATGGCGAGGATGACGGAGCCGATGGTGTAGTGAGCGTGGTCGGGAACATCCACCGTGGGGAAGGGGTACGGGGCCTTGGGCACCATCGCCACCTGGAAGACAAAACACAATGAGATGTACATGTGTCGATCGTGCAGGTTGTTTTACTGCTCGGATCATCATAAAAAATAAAAAAAAAAACAAACCAACACTTCCTCTGACTGAAATCAGATTTTGCCTATTTTGACTATTTCTTTTTGCCGTACGATGCATCCGGTGACCCTATCACCTTGAATTTACATTTAAATACAATACATCTGCAACAGCAAATACATATTGAAGGAAATTCAGTGGACTTCATTTTGTGGTTATGTTGTTAATTTATGTATTTGTAAATGTGCTGATACTGAACATATCAGTAAAATGTTCAGACAATGTGTTTGCTTTCAACCAAAATATCTCTTTCAGTACAATATCCACTTGTAGTGACTAAAGCATTGTTAAACTTTGACTAAATATAGGTTGGGAACCCTGGTCTCTAGTGTCAGAGTTGAGACAGAGTTGTGCACTTTAGACATTCACCATCCAGCCTGACTATCCCCTGGTAACTCCACTGCTGTGTAGCTTCCTTCATTTAAAAACGTTGCCTCTGAACATAATCCAGCCAGTGATCATGTTTCCACCACAACATAGCTGGGAAAACAGTTTAGTTGTATGTGAAGACAATTTCTAGGAGACAGGGTTGGTAAAATGTACAAGGTCATGAGATCATTAAAATCCAATGGATACTGTACTATCTACATGACACTGTACTGTGTCATGTAGGGAGATAAAATGTATGAAAACTCTGAAGGAATGGTTAAATGAATTATTGAATGTAGTGTCTAAAAGGAAAGAAAAAGCACAATGAATCAGAAAATTTCACAGGCGTTTTTGCAGCAAGTCTTTTGTTTCACTGGAGACTCAGTATGTCGAAAATCTTGATCAAAATTACTGAAGTCCATAAAAAAAAAGTCCAATTACCTCAGCTGATGTAATATTTGTTCCTATACTGAAGGATTTACACACGTTTCTGATGTGTGAAGGTTACACACACCGCATGTAAGGACATACTCTGCTGTTGTATAATGAGGATGATTAACACCAGTTCAGTTCTTCACATCAGTGGTTTTTTTATGCAAGAATTCATTCAGTTTTCACATTTTCTGTGTCTTTCAGAGGAAGAAGAAACCCAGTTGCAGTTTGGGTTTAAAGCTTAAACCTGCTGCCATGGAAGACTGATCACTGTTTTAAAGAATTTGCTGAAGTGACATTAAAGTAAACAGAGAGATTAAAAAGTCCTTCATATCAATGACATTATTATTCCACACAGTGAAAAAGTGTCACATCCACAGACTCCACTAATCACTAACTACTGGCCTTAATTCCTTTTGAAAGACTAATATCTCCACAAGTCTTGTGCATCACTGTTTCTAATTAACCTGCTCTGAGCTCCCACTCTCTGCCATGTCTCAGATCTCTTCATCCTGTCTCCCTGTTGCCACGTTAACAGCATAAATTACTCCGCTGCCATCAGAAATATCAGGCATACGTAATCAGAGATGGAGGTCAGTCAGAGGATCAGCCTGTTTAAGAACCAAAATGGAGTTTTAATAAAAATATTTAAAAACTCTATGGACCCTGGCATAGCAGTGCACTCCCACTCTACCAGTCCCTCCTCCGTCTTGCATGCCTTCGACCTTTTTAAGTCTGTTGATGCTGCTGGAACTGTGAATTTCCCGTGCGGATTAATAAAGTATCTATCTATCTATCTATCTTCATGAACTCCCTGTACAGACTCATGAATCACAAATTTACTCACAGTTTTACTGTGTTAAAACCTTTTTTATTCACACAGGACCCAGCCTGGAGCTAATTAATGTCACTTTGCAAAAATGTAAAATACAATTATTCAACTAATTATATTGACCGTTTACACAGAATAAAATGTTAGTCAAGTAAAATCTATGAATATTTCTAATGGATTTGCCCTTAATTTACTCAGTCAATACATAATGATTGGGCAAGTGACAGAAATTCTTCCTTACCATTACCGATAAAGTGATTCAAGTATCAACTTATATGTGGTAATGTAATGCCATGTCTTTTAAAAGTAGCTATCATGGATGCAACTAAAATAAAAAAAATAAATGAATACATTTAAAAATGGAGGTCAGCTGGAGGAGCAGTCGGTTTAATTTGCACACTGTCATATCCCTATAGGTACACTGAACAACCACAAGTATGTGGGCACCACTGCCTGCATACTGTTGTGTATTGTTATCATTTTTTTTTTGTTGTTTTGTATTGTTGTTACTTTTCTAAGCTGTCTGAAGGGGTCACAATCCCTACGACCTGCAGCTTCATGAGCTGAACAGTAGAAGGTATGAAACCAGTCGGAGTGGATTGACTCTTACACCTTGTTTACCTTGCTTCTCGCCTGATGTCAATAACCCCCCAATAACCCTCAAAGGATTAGCAATTTAGCTAATGGATGGAGGAAATACTTGATCCAGATACTGGAAAATACTTTTGGTTCAAGCAGAGCGAGAACTGAACTAGGTTTGCATCAGCTCCATTAACTTAACGTCCAGTCATTTTCACATTCAAGTGAGCAGCAGAGCCATTAAAACCTGACACGTCCTTCTATTATGCTATTTCTGCACCTCTTTCCACTGCCCCAACCTCCTCCCTATATGCTACATTATTGGGAGTATTGATTTAGAGTAACCATAGGAAGGCTTCCTTCAAAACCAGCTCAATGAAGAAATGGTTTTTCATCTCTCTAATGCTCCGGTGAATGAATCATACATAGTTTTATATCAACTTGGATAGATAATTTTAATTATGCTGCCCAGGATTGAGCCAAAAAACAATCTCACATCTTCGACTGGCTTTTAACAAAGACATGATTATAACAGTCCTAAGATTTTACGGATCACATTTAAAGCATTTAGTGGTTTAGGCCCTCAGCCCTGAACTCCCTGCCAGAAAATCTGAAGCTCAAATCTTATTATTACTGTTTTTATCTTGGGTTTTATTTTATTTTATTCCATTTTATCCCAGTATTATCTTTAATTGAAGAATAATGGATACATGTTCACCAAACCCACAGTCATGTCATGTAAATGTTTCTCGCTGTTGTTTCAGTATGTTGCCATGGTTTGCTTACAATGTTCATGACAAGGGTGATTAAACTCAAGCCAAAGCACTTGTGCATTAAACAGTTTAACACGCACCGGATTCGGTGCAAACACTCGTGTGATGTTGATGCTTCACGTCTCCTGCAGTGACCCATGAAACAAGATCAAATGTTGCACACAGGAATCACATCTGGTGCGATTTGGCTTAGATGTTTAAATGTGTGTTAAGGTGTTGTGCTCTGAGCAGATAACAGTCAGCAATAAATTAAAAAAAAAAAAACTTGTGAAGGACGAATTGACAGTGATGGAGTCAGACATGTTGTGACAGGACACAGTGTGTGACAGCAGACAGCAGAGTTGATGCAGCAGGCAACAAACATGTTCAAGGACACACATCCACCCGACTGCAGCCTCACAGTGTGAATCAGCAGGACAGTCATTTTTAATAAGTGAAACTCACACATCACTTTGTCTCAGTGTTCAGACATTTTGGATGCACAAAAGTTTGTTTGTGCCAGAGACAAGTATGCAGGTTGTACTTGCAGTTATTTTAACCTCTTGACCCATGATTTCACTGCAAATTTCCCTTTTTAGCTTGAACACACTTTTTTCACATATTCAAAGAACGCATTCAAGTCGAATGGTCAAAATTTGTCCAAGGCAGTGTTTGCCATATGGCTAGCTTAGCTTGCTTAGCCACCAGAAAAGTATAGCGTTCCACACATAGACAGTGACTGTTGCACTGCTCATCTAAAATATTAAAGTCATAGTTTTCCTGGAGGTCCACCTACTGGCCATTAGAGGAACTGCTGTTGAATACACTTCAACTCGAACTTCAACACAATGAGAAACAAGAGCTTTGTATCCAAAAGTACATCTCCTCCTCTGGGACTTGGAATTACTTCAGTTTCTATCCAATATATAAATCCAAAATTTAATCTTGAATCTGTTTTATTAGAGACAGAAGTAGGTCACAAAACTGTGGGTGGATTACTGTAATAGGTGATGAAGCACTGGAAATGAACAGTAAGACACTAATAGTGCCAGAGTTAGGGGTTCAGATCTCCCTCCTAAAAAATATTTATACTCATGGTGCTATGAGGTGGGAAAAAATATCCAGTTAGTCATATGGTACATATCTACACATAAAGGAAAGAGCCACAGTCTGTGGCCCTGTGTGTTTCTGACTGGAACTTCATTATTAAGATGTTTTCTATCTCGTCAGCAGTGAGTGTTTTCGTTTCTTTTTTTTGCCGCAAGGTCACAAATCTCTCACCAGATTAACTCCGGCATGCCGAGAGCAGCAGAGCAGCGTGGCCTGTCACTAAGGATTCAACATTTCAGCTTCGCCCACCACTGCTGTGTTTGACTCAGGGAAGATCTGTCTGATAATTAAGAACAGTGTGCCTGCTTCTCCCAGCCTCCATCCTCACATGTCTGATGGATGCAGTCAATAGATTTCACCATGCTTCTCCTCTCTCTTCTTCTGGTCCTCAATGGTAGTGTATTTTTTTTCTGTTCTAGTTCTGGGTCTCTCAAGTTGTCTGGCCTGTATTTTCAGATCCAGGAAATAATATCTCCAATAACTGAAATGAATTTTCAAGCTGTTGCAAATTTGTGGAAATTTTGTCATTCTCCTTCAACCTGTTAAACATCTAATTTTCCCTTTAAATGTTAACTTTCTTTAAATTTAGATCTAGGAAACACAAAAAATTGTATGTTTCTATTAAAATCCTGCAGTTTTAAGTGGCTTTGTCAAGCTTCAGCCAAAGTAAAATCTAAATCCGTGCTTATTTCTGTCAGCTACTTTTATGTGAATATCGTCAAAAGCAACATGACAAGAATTAATCATTTATAGGAACCATACTCTTGGATTCATAATCTGTGTACATAGATTTGCAATCTGTTCCCACGGTTTTGCAGTATACTCAATCTATGCCCATGGATTTGCAAACGACTTCTGTCTTCAGGGAACAAGGAATGGATCATTTCAACAGCAATCACATCTGCCAAGCAAGTCCAATTTATCTAGACTTAAGAGTAGATTTATTGCTTTACTGTGTTCTGCGTTGGGAGTTTCATTGTGTAACGTTGTATTTATTGTACTTTTCACTCTAAACCAAGAGACCCTGGTCGAGTCCCTGGAGTAAAAGACAGTAAAATCCATTTTTCTCAGAGTCTTCAGAGCATAACCGCCCCTGTTGACCTGTTATGATGTTTTCTGTTAGGTAATGTGGATTCAGAAAGAGGCGGTCATGCAGCCACAGTCACATTCAAGGGCATTTCAGCACTGAAGGAAAGTGAAGGAAACACTGAAGCTAGGACGATGCTGATGGATGAATGTCGACAGTCACTGTGGCATAATGGCTCACCTCAGTACATGCATGTGAGTCCTTGAGGACTCTAGGACAGGCTGACGAGGTGAACGACCATGTGGCCTCAGAGTGACAGAAGTCTGATGAAGCTGATGAAATATTGTTGGAAAAGGTATAATTTGCACTGGGGAAAATCCGAGTTTTCCCACCCACTCTTTCTTAAACACTTAAACTCTTGAATCTCTACTGTCAAGCTGTTGAAATCCATCTAAGTTGCCTTAAGCTTAACCTTAGCCCTGGATTGATCACCCCCAACTAATGTAAGATGTAACGTTTAATAGCCCCATTAATCACCTGAATGATCAATTACGCACTTGGATGACAGCTTGGTTTTCTGGCAGGTCAGAAATTGTCTGTACCTGTCTGCAACTTTAGTATTTTCATGGTCAGATTTCCCACATGGCTGCTGTCAATATATCCTTTATAAACTGTGGTGAGCTTGTTTTAATATTAGCAGTATAGCATTTTACATGTTGTAGCTAAATGTAGTCAGACCTAGACTGTGCTGTGATATAAAACTGAACTTCACAACAGAACACATCAGGCTGCCTGTATCTTCCATCTGCAACTCCTTATTTATCATTTAAGGAAATGGTCAGTTTGTTTGACTAAACCTTACTGGAATTGCCACAGGAGTTGCAGTAGGCAGTAGGTTCCAGATTCACATTCAGTTTGAGCTGCATGTTGTGGCCAGGTGACTAACTTGTACAGTGTGAGCATGAAAGTCACAGAAAGGCAGATTAAACTGTGTAGTGTGAATTATCAAGAGCTCAAACTTTTATTTGTTTAATCAATTGTCATTTCTCTCTCTCTGTTTCTGTCTTTGTTAGTGTTAAGGTTAAGAAAGCTATAGGCTACTATTTTCAGTTGATTTCAAGTGGAGTTATTGTAGTAATAATACAGGAATTTACATGTCATCGTCTTCATCATCACCCACACATTTTAATTTTCTTTTCTGTTTTGTTCCCCATCACTAAAACCAAACCTGCACTCTTGAATGTTGAGGTTAGAAAGTCAGCCCTCACACTGATGTTTCTGTACTGAAGCTACGTAAATGCAACATTACGTGGAATCTTTGGTAACTTTATCAAATACAATACATAAAAAAGGCCAAATCTGAGAGTAAAGAAGTTCATTTAAATGAATTTCATGAAACTCATCTATAAGCTCATTGTTTCTATGTAATGAGTTGCAGTAATAATTTAATAGGGTACTGAGAAGTGAAAGAGTCTACATGTAAATTATCTCTGGTGACTTTAATGGTCGCTTTTTCCTGGTCACGGCCATTTTCTCCAACCAGCAGTCCCATGAGATTATTTAATGAGCTCCTACATGTAGAAACATGGCTGTGGACGCTGTGTGTTAAAATCATCATTAAATATGGTAACACAGTCACATTACCTTTTAATTTGGAGATCTCAGTTAAAGTGTGGTCAAAGTGAGGTTAGTTATTGGAACAGTTTTTCACATAAATCATTGTTCTGTTCATTTCTGGGGAGGCGGTCAGGCTGCTTAGGCTGGTGCTATACCTACAGAAGTTTGAATTGGCCTTAACTCATTATTCTCCATGAATGAAAGACTATTGTGCTGTTAGAAATAAAGAAAATTCAGGACAGTTGACTCTAGAGGAAGAGATAAGAGATAAAGTAGGGTGCTTTGGGAGTTTAGAGAAAATAGAATGAATGAAACACCAACAAAATAATACATTTTGCCCAGGGATGCACCGATACCACATTTTTTTCTCAATCCAATTATGTACTTTACATTTGAGTACTTGCCGATACCGAAAATCGATATGAGCACTTATTAATGCCATTAGACTTCCTACATTTACTTGAAAACGTGTTTTATTTTCATATCAGATATTGTTTCATTCTCTGGCTAAAGAAATTGCTGTGACTGACCCTAACCTCTTGAACTCGCGTTGGTTTTTTAGATGTTTTATCAGATTACTTGTGTTGAAAGTACCGCCACTATTGCGCCAAATACCATCATCCACTTTGAAACAGCTCCACACCGCCGACATTGCTCCTCCTGCTCACTAGCACCTGACAGCCCAACTGGTTCACGCCGCCCGTAGCGGTATCAGGTGCTGTGGCATCGGGACACTTTTATGAATACGAGCACTCCAGTACAGGAACAGGGTATCGACAGATACCAAGGCGGCATTGTATCGGCCATCCTCATTTTGTCTATTTGGTGTTCAGGATGAAATGTTTGAAGGGGTGGTGTTGCACAGGGGAAGCTGACTTCTCCAAAATCCTGGCTACATCCCTGATGCTGCTACACTGACTGCCACACATGTATAACATGATCAAATTAACATTTTGGCCAAATTTCATTTTATTTTGTGTCATTAGAATTCTAAAGACGAGGGTAACTCGGAGAATACTGTGGATATTATGTGAATGCTTCAGAGTTGCAACATTCATGTTTTCCCAACAGTGTTATTATAGCGCAGTATGTGGATCAGAAATAGAAACTTGAACTGGATATAAGTGGATCAGTGCTATTTACAGCTGGCAGGAATCCATTTGTTTTAATTATGTAATACAATTAACTGTACCTTTCTATACATGGCAGCTGACCCAGATTACTCATACTGTAATTACAGCTGTGTCTGAATCACTCTGATATAATTAAGTTTCCAATAGCTCGTATATTATCATTCTTATCGGCTCTATCAGTGCATTCTCATTACAGTGGTTCTCATGGTCTTTGTTGATGAAATCATCTCAAACTGAGGCTATGCTTGTCAAACTTGTATTATGGTTTAAAAGATTTACCAAAGGATCAGCTGAGGAGGATAACAGGGTATCCTTTGTTTCTACTGCTTGACTGAACACTTTATCATAAACAATGGAAGATTTGTTCAACAAGTATCTGGATGAAAGCTAAAAATGAACCATATCCCACCATAACTAACATCACACTGTAAAACACAACACATAAACCGCTCTGCAGAGACTGAAAGGTGTTGGTTCACAAACCTATGACAAGCTGGTGAAGTGAGCGGAGGAATAAAAGCTGAATTATGCTTCCATCAACATGTTGGAGAAATCTGTCTTCTCTCTCTTGTCCTTTGTCAACCAATTACCGATTCATACAAATCTGTTTTTAAGATTTTTCTATTAATTGTGATCTATGATAAACTTTACATGAAATACACTCAGTCAACTGCAATATATTGTATGTTCATGTTGCTGCCTGTTCAGCCTATATGCCTTCACATAAATGAGCAGTTGATCTCTGTTCCTTCTGTTATGGCAGAAGGAACCAAACTCCTGCTGTTAAAGTTCTTTCCATTTTTCCCGCATTTTAACAGTTTACAGATTTGGGATTGTAGGATTACGGCGGATCACAGTGATGTGCTGTTCAAAACTGAGGTTTATTATTCAGAAGGATATCTGCAGTTGCTGGACCTGCTGATAGGATGCGGGTGTGTTTGATGTGCTAATAACCAGCTCTTTTTTCGCCGCCAATGTTGGATGCTCAAAACAACTGGACCAGTCTTTAACCTGAGCTTATTTACTGATTTTGTACACACACACACCCACACACTCAGTCAGTTAATGAAACCAGACAATCTACCTACTTTCACAATCAACAGATTTGTTTTTTCTCTCTTCACATCAGTATTCTCCAGCCTGTGGAGTGCCACCCTCTCTCCCTCATCCTTCCTCCTTCCTCCCACTGTTGAACATCAGTACACCAAGTTGCAAATCTGCATCTTCACAAATTGGTTGAGACTTAAAGTTCAACTAGTGTACCTGGAGCCGATTAAAACTCTCCTGTCAGCTGGGTTTCTAATAACAAATATCAAATCAGAAGATTTTGAAAAAATGTAAGTGTTAAATCAGATTATATGGAGTCAGGGATGCATGGCAGTTTAAACCACTGTATTAATTACTCAAAAAAGAAAGAGTCTGTTTGTGTGGCTGGTGATTTGTTTGTGTTTATGTTGTTGTCTATTTATATGTCTGCCTGTTTGTTTGTTCTATCGTTTGTGTTGCTGTCTGTTTGTTTGTCTGTGTGTTGGTGCATCTACCTCCCTGCCTGTTTATTTGTTTGGGTTAAGCAATTATCTTATGTGGCTGTTGATTTGTGTGTGTGTTTGTCTGTTTATTTGCTTGTCTTGCTGTCAGTCCATTTGTCTGTTATGTGGCTGCTCGGCTGTAACACTGGGTCAACAACCATCAGCAGAGATAAACGACTGAGGCGACAGAAGCATGAGGACCAAGAAAAAAGCAGCACCATGTGTCAATTCCAGTTCTATCAGCCCTCAGTGAGGAGGGAAGAGGTCGGAGGAGAAGTTACAGTTATAAAGCAGAGGGGAGGTTCAGTACTGACACATTGTTCTGAACAGTAGACAGGGTTTAGGTTTGTGTGTTCAACATGTATAGTCCATGGCTAGAAATGGCGTGGTCACAAGATCTCGGGTCTCCTGAGTTTATGTGACACAAGAACTGTAGGGTCAGGAACTGGAGTCTGGGGTCTCAGTGTGCTTCAACAGAAGAATTTGTCAGATTGTCCAGCAGCATCTGGAACCCCACTGTGCCCACAGTTTTCTGATGTCAGTATTGAGGTGTCTGAAAATGTTTCATATTGTAACTTTCCAACACTGTTGATCTGATCAACTTACCACTTAACACAGTGTGGAGAGACAGGATTGCTTTCCCCATGTCATTCTTCATACAACTATTTCAACTGTGGCACTTTTCATGTAAACAATCAAATGCAACATTATTCATTTAATCAAGACTGGGCTGACTAACAAGGATGGAAATATTTCTGGATGGGAGTTGTCCCACTCTTACTTTAAATCATTCGCTCCTCAGTCAGATTGAACCTGCAAGACCAAAAGTGAGACCATCTCTCCCAAACCATCACATCTACACATCTAATGCCAACCAGAAGCATTTCTTTTCATCTTATTTGTTTTAATCACATCTATTTAACGTCACCCAGAGCACCAAATACACCACAAACTTGATCATTTTGTTTTACAATTTCCTACACTTTTGTTCATGTGTGGTTTAGAAATAGGTGCACACAGCAGTCATTCATGTATCTGTTCCTTTCTGTGTATTGGTAACTTTGTTTATACAGCACTTTCAGTTCCACTATAACCATTTTAAGCATCAGAGGAGACTAAACTAAACTAATAAAAGCACGAAAAGTTAACTCTATTTGAGTCCCAGACCCCGTTATTTTCATTGTCCCTACTGAAACCCCCTATTTGTATTGAAGACCAATCTTCTTTTTCATTCTTAATTTTGTAAAGGTTCACTGTATCAGGCTATGACTTACTGACTACTCCCCATATTCAGTTTTATGTAGTTTGCATTGTGTAAACCAAACTAAACTGCTTGTAATTCACAAGTCCTCCTCTTTTCACATGAGTACACTCATCGCTCGCAGATGAAAACCCAGCGGATATAAAGCTTTTATGACAGTGAGAAGCCAGACTAAGCTGAACTTGCTTTTGTGATTCTGGCCCCTTCTTTGCTGTTTATATACACATAAAGGCAAAAAGTCTGTACCGAAATGAAGCGCATCATTGAATATTGCAGACAAACAGACCAGGCCTCAGCTCACATGTCCTGTAGAGATCAAGGCAACCTCGCCGTTTATAGCAGAAAGACACCCACATCAGTCATACACTTATTTTTACACATTGTGGAACGCAATTGACTTTTATCTTCTTCAGATGACGTCAGCGAATATGTTTAAAAGGAGGCCAGACAGACTGGTGTGAAGTTGTGGTAAATAAAATGATCTTCAAGATAATAGCAACCGACATGCCGATAGAAGGCCAGAAAACACAGCTCATGTACTGAGCACAGCTTCACATCAGATCATTGAAAAATAAACAGACAGTGCTTCATAATTCAGCATGAAAGGTCTGTGGTGATGAGAAAAATCAGAGGAAGATCACCGCTGTGGCCGGGTGTGTGTGTGTGTGTGTGTGTTATCTGTCCTGGTTCCCTGAACGGCAACACTGAAACTTTCCAAACAAACCTCCAGGCCTCAGAGCTGCCGACCGACTGTTAAATTGATCCGTTTAGTTTGACATTTCTAAGTTCGCCTGAAAAGAATTATCTGTCAGAGGGTTTTGTTTAATTTCAAGGTTTAGTGATTATCTAGATTTCTTTCCCCAATATCCGTGGAGTCATAGTTAAGTTTATCTTTAGTCATCTATGAAAGTTTGTTTATACTGTTTATTAGTATCCTCTGACTCATGTTCCTGATTGCTCTTACATGAATTTGATCTGTAAAACCACACATGCTACTGATAGACATCACCAAAATTATTATTATTATTGAAAAGTCAAGTGTAGTCTTATCCCTTGGATTACTTGCATCACTGAGAATAACACTTGAATATAATTGTAATACGAGGGTGGTTGTCAACTGGTTTCCTCTTAACTCTGGCCAAACTCAAGTCAACGTAACTAGAACAGAATAAGAACCTGTAGAAACACTAGAAATAATGTCCAAATATTAAAGTTAAGAAAATGAGTGTGATTATTATATATGTGCATTAAGCACAGAGTCAGGTGCTTTTTGTTTTTGTCCAACAAGCTCAGACAAAAAGAATATATATCGACTGAAGTCATAACACTGACAGATGACGTGAATAACATCTGTAACAATACGTTCTGCTGGGAAAACCTTGGGTCCTGGACATTCATCTCATTCATCATCTCACTTTGACACCTACCACACAGTTAAACATTGTTCCAGATGAAGACACTTCGCGGGTGGCACCAAGAGGGGCCTCCCACGACAAAGAGTCCAAGGTGTTGACCTGGGCTCCAAACTCATCTGGTGAAAGTCAAAAATGTCCGCAGCAAAGATACAATAGACATTCATCAAGCAAGCTGCCATGTACCTTTACACACCTACATAATCCAGATACAAACACACACAAACAAAGTGGGGCAAAATGTTCCATCTGAACACACAAACACACACACAGTGTATGTAATGTAACAGGATCAGACAAAGTCAAGCTGGGAAGAAAATCTGTGGAGAAAATTCAAATCATAGGCTTGATGTAGCTTGTGTGTGTGTGTGTGTGTGTGTGTCTAAGAGTCTGTTTGTCCTCCATTTTGTTTGATTGAGCTCACATTCTCAAAGAGCTGTCTGAAGGTCCAGTTTGGTTTCTGGGTTCAGGTCAGAAGCAGGTTTAGAGAATCAGCTCCACCAGCTTTTATCTCATCACGAATCAACCCAAATTCACACAACAGGGGTGGATGGAAACAAGACTTCACTCACATTTTGTTTGACATTTCTGGACCCTGTTAAAACAAAAAGGTACATTTGGAAGGAAACTTTGACTAGAAAATAATGCTCAGGTTACTTTGTTCATTACATCCACGGTTGATCTTGTCAGAAAATTTGATAATTTCACAGTATTTGAGATATAACCTGACTGTCTCTCTAATTAAGAAGACATTCAATTGATTAAATAATCAGTAAACCGCTGGAAAAAATAATTATTAGTTGCAGCTGTTACTTTGAGATAATGAGGCTAAAATTACTATAGAACAACATCGCCTGGCTTTTAATTTAAGAGAGAGAGAGAGGAGAAAAGAGGCATGGTCGCTGTACTGAGATAGTTTCAAAGTGGTTGTGCATAAGAATCTAAAGGAGAAAGGTAAGATCGCTTAAAAGTGACCCAGTGTGATATGTGTGTGTCTTTTCATCAGGCCAGCCCACGCCACAGTTGACTGAACTGCTGCATCACATGACCATCATCGACATTTATTGTGTGTTGTGTGTGTGTGTGTCTGGTCTCTTACACAACAGGCGCATACAGAACTGATTCAGGCCAGTGTTTGATCTCACACAGATCAATAACTCCGCCAATAATTGAGTAATCAAACAGGTGCTCACTTGGACACCTCCACACGTAATAAAACCAGAAGAAGAAGACATTTGTATATTATCATTAAACCTTGGAACCACTCCACCTCCCACATTAACAACATCCATCCAAACAGGCAGCAGGATTCAATTTCTAATGACATTATATATATGTATGTATGTATGTGTGTGTGTGTGTGTATATATATATATATATGTATATACTGTATACATATATATACACACTTTTTTGGTCCTCACCATGTAGCATTTATAGCACACATTGCAACACACACACACAATATTGGTGTGGATGGTAATAGTGTATGTTTGTTGTGTATTCTAGTATTATATAAATAAATATTTATCATAAACTTTATATAAACCTCCCTAGTCAGTTAGACTTGTCAGCTCCAGCCACACTGAAGGTCAGTGGTGCTCCAAACCGACAGCTGGACTGGTTACACAAGAAGGGGGAACAAAGCTACTGAATTGGGACAGAAATGCGCTGGTCATCACTATCAGTCATTCTTAACACTGCTGCCGCATTAAGTTTTTTCCTTGATCAAACCTCCGCAACCACAGTTAGTTGGATAATGAGCAGGCTCTTTGAACCTGACTCCATCCACAACCCAGACGTGGCTGCTCTATCTCAGAGAAGAGTCAACACATCAGGACTTGTTATAATTGCACAGATTTTATGACACCAGGACTTTTGGTGTTTGAATGACATGTTTAGGCCGAAGGGGATTAACAGTGTGAGGAGAGGCTTCAAAATTGCCTTGACTTGTTCCCACTGCCCTCTATGGACCAGTGGCTCTGGAGGTGTCCAAAACAAACTGGAAAGCTGTGGCCCAACAAAGACAAGACCAACCAATTTCGCCTGTTATTTCACATTTAATAGCATCAACATGTTTGTAAACCTTCACAGGTTATACGCAGACACGCAGTAAAGGTCCGCCAGAGGAGTTTCTATCTGGGACTAGCTGCTCAGAGCACTTAGGCCTGATGTGGTATGCGCCCAACCATTCGCCATGGGGGCACCCCACCAAATACATTTTGGATCCCACAGTTCTGTTTTATTGAAACTTAGCAACTCAGATTTCAGAATTAATATTTTTTCTATGTAGGAAACAACCTGATTCATATCACCCTGTTCACTTTGTCTGTGTTTGTTGTTGTTTGTCATGTCACTTTAACTTTCTGATGACAGATCACAGCAAAGTTTTTTGGCAGCAAACTTTCAAATCTTGGTTGTTAAAGTGTGCTTGAATGCATCAGTATGGAGAGTTATAAAAAAACATGAAGTTAAACAGCAAATCCTTTGACCTCACAGATCCTAAATCCAGCCTTCAGCCTCACCTACAGGGAATTATCTCATACATCTCATGCATACATGTGTGTGCATAAGTGTGTGCGTATGTGGGGTGGGGTGGGTATACTATATATTAGCTTCACATATTTTCTGCTATCATATGATCTTGTTATTCCTGGTTTCTGTTTTCATTCCTCTCCAATCCCTCTACCTTATAAAGATTTTTTTCTCCAAAGATGATTTCCTGAGCGCTCTGTTCTATTTCTGCCTCAACCTGCATCAAGTACTCCAAACTAAACAACAAAACAGAATGTGCTGTCATTTCTTTCCAAAACAACCTTCATGAGAATTTTTTCTCTGACTCTGTCCCATCAGCAGGACCTTTATAAAGCCGTTACAAAAGTGATGATTTGTGTGACTGCTTTCTGGTTAAAGATAACAAGTAATCTGAATCATGGTTAAACCCAAACAACACTGACTGCTGGTCAGAAACAGGATGAGAACATCAGCCTTCCATATCAAGTCAAACCCAGTTCGACCTCTACTCTGGGAGCTTTTGTAGTGTTCACACTACACACTTCCACTTTTGCCTCTGACGACAGAGCATTAATCCTGGATTTGGTGATTCAGTCAAGAAAAGAATCAGCAGGCCTAAAACACACAAACACTATTGTAGAGCAACTATTTGCTTTCACTGGTCACAGTGGGGGATTTTGAACTGGCAGAGAGGGATGCATTCTGCTCTGCGTCCATATAGGTATGGAAAGAATGCACACACACACACACACACACACACACACACACACACACACACACACACACACACAGCCATCCTCTCCATGCAGACAGACATCTTAATCATCTCCTCAGTTATCATTTCGATAATAGGAAGCTATTTTATGTTCCCGGCCGGGGCTCTGTCAGATCTGTCCACAGTTAAGGTTCAGGTTCGTCTACCAAACTCCTCCTCCTGGTTCAGAATGATGAATGAAGATGAAACTTTCTCCAACATGAAATTACTAGGCAGCTGTGGTAACTTCAATAGAGCAAAAAAAAAGAAGTGTTTTACCTATCATGTTCCTCTTACCATTGTCTTAGGGGTGGCCTTCCCAACATGACCTCCCTAGTTTCTTTAAGAAAACTAAAATTGTATGTTATTTATTTAATTTATGTTGTACTCATTTCATGTCAGTCTAGTGTTTCTTCAGAGTTCTACCGCGCTTGGCTGACATTTATGGTCACGCTTCTCTCCTCTTATTAGCCACCTGTGTGTGTGCAGCCCTCCACACAACTTGTTACCCCAATCCCCCAAGATCAAAGATGGACAGACCAAATGTCTGAAAGTCAGGTCAAAGCATTTTTGAATGCACACAATATGGCTTACAGTGGAGGATGCTGGCAGTTCTTAAACCAAGGTTGCGGTAAAATATGACTGCTGCATCCCACCTCTATTGTAGGGTCACCAAATTACTAACCCAACTCCTAACTGTTGTAAGAAGAAAGGAAATAACTTCATATTGAACCCACAAAATGTAACTTCACCTGAAGAAGAAAATGTGTACATTTTTCCACAGTTTTTTTCTCCTCAATTTTTTTCTTTTTCTTTTACCTCTGCCTTTACCCCACTCATACCAGTTTATTTCAGTTAGCTGCACTGGTGAAATTTCACTCTCTGTCTTAAGTCAGTGTTCTGTGTTGTTTAATGTTTGAACATGACATTTCCAATGCAACAAGTAGTGATACTGAAGTTGTTAGTATCAGTAGTGGTATTTTGTAATCAGATTATAAAATGTATGATAACCAAACTTGAATCCTTCCGGTTGACTTTCTGTTGTATTCTGAGTTACATCCTGACTGAGGTTACATGTGAAAGTCCAAAGAGTTTAAATACTCTGTCAAATGTTATCAGCCGTAAGTGTTGCTGGAGTCTTTCCAAGTAAGTTACCATGTAAAATAAAACATTAGCCAAAATATAAGATGAATGTGTGACATATACAGACGGTCAGCTTGCAGAATCATTGTGTGTCACATCATGACAGGGAGTTGGAAATACTGGACGCCTGCAGAGGGTTTAAAAACCTGCTGCTGGATCAATGGATCAGTCCCAGAGCTGTGGTTCACAAATCTGAGCTCCAGACATCAGTCATTCAGGGAACATCTGTTCCACAACACAATAAAGAACAAAGTTCACTACAGTTCAATGAAATCCAGTCATTTACTGACTGAAGCTTTTGACTGAAAAGGTAGTTGGTTGTCTCTCTCACTGTGAGTAATAAAGACATTGTTAATTAATTTACTTAATTTATATCCTTTGGTATAAACATGAATTGTGAGTAAACCAACCAAAAAGTGATTTTTCTTTCACTGCATTATTTAACTTTTAACTTAAATTCTTAGAGGCCTGAGGAGACAGACAGTATTCACCGCTTAAAAGAAAAAGAAAAAAGAGTCAGAGAACTAACATTTGTCACATATTCTTATTCTTTTAATTTAGCACCATAATTTTGGCACTCCAGTTCCACAGAGAGACGAACACATTTGGAACTGATCAGAGAGACAAAAACAATGTTACTTATAAATCCAGAAATCTGTCTGTCTGTCCTTTGACAACAAGTGTATTGAGGACCTGAGGCGCAGTTGACTGTGGAAGGTTATTGACACGAGTGGTTCTCAAGAAAATCAAATGACCCAACTGACAGGGGGTTCTTTGAACCAACAATTTTTACTAAAATGAATCAACATCAACGCTAATGAAGCTAGCCTAATTAATGTTGCCAACCCGTAGCTCCAACCTGAAATGAGCTGAGCAGCAGAGGATCATTGATTACAGATTGATATTGATTTGACAGACAGTGAAATACAGCTGGAATAAACTAACTTTACACTGATTTTTTCTACAAAACTACTTGATTCTAAATACTGAGCTCCTGATCCACAACTCTGAGATTAACACGCTCCAGATTTGGTCTGATGCATAAAAATCAATCCACATCTGGCTTTGCAGTTGCTCCTTAACTAGGGGCTGCGCATCATGACAATTTCTCTAGAGAGGTCTCCCACCGGCTGAACGATAAAAATACAGTTCACTGGAGTTTGTAGAGGAGATGTTACAGAGTGTCTTTTTCAATTAATAAACAATTTTTGGCAGAGTCTAATCTAGCAGTTTGGACAGGTACATTAACCAATTATAGTTTAATTCGACATGTTACATTAATTATCTACAGCCGATATGATCTACCGCTGATGTCGCTATGAGAAAGAAAAGAGTCTAGAACAGAAGGCTACTTTACCTTATCGGTTCGAAAAATAATCTAAGTTAGTCTGAGATTTTTATCTGCCTGGGTTATTCTAGGCCAAGAGTTCATGTATGTGAAACGCCATCTATGTTAGATTTGCAAACCAAAACCATTTCCATATCAATGGAGGTAACATGACTTTCTTTGATATTATTTTGTCATCATCTTTGTCAGCTATAGCCGCCATTACTCAAGCTTGTTGTTGACTACAAAGTTCAAATAGGCTTCTCCAAGGAAATCGCAACAGTCTATGTAACTGTTGTTCCTATTGAGAACTACTGGTGCTGGTGTTTGGAGTGACAGCAGAGGAAGCACTAATTTAAATTTTGCAATTTAGGCAGCTTTCACATAGTTCAAAAAGGAAAATGGAATTAACCAAATTAAATTGATATATTAGCCTGTGCCCTATGTGGAAGCCATATAAGTAATCCAGGTATTTTACTGATTGGAACCAGAATCAAATGAATTGCTATCAGAGCCTGCAACCCAAGCAGACTTAGCCATTTTTCATTTATACAGCCCCAACAACACCACAAATCATAAATTGGACCAATGTCGGGGCTCTGAATAAAATACAACCATACCTGAAAGTCTCACTCATTTGGAGTTTTACCTCCTGACACTAAAACAATACACTGCACTAAAAACCACATCACCATGTTAAGCATGATGAGAAAAGTTTAATATGTCATTTCGATAACGTGAGGTGCTGGCTCACACCTGCAGGTCAGGGTAACCCTCTTTCAACCAGACATATGCTGAGTAGAAGAAATAAAGACAGCACTGAAATGTCATCAAAATGTACAGTCAATGTACACTCTGTGTGTTACATCAATGTGTCACATTAACCTACACTCCTCTGACTGGTGTTTCTAGGAAACAGTCCCCATGTTCCTGTTTGTTGACATACATGTCATGTGTTCACATCCATCAACATCCCTAAGGCATCTCAACCTTCTCATTTATTGAAGTGATGGACTCACTCTCTCTCTCTGTCTCATGTTCAGGTTATCAATAACTGGCTCCGAATTGGAACTGGTTCCATATTTATGGCATCTAGCAGCTGAACACAAGTTTAATCACCAATTTGTTCCAACATCTTTACTCATGCTACATCCTGAAGAATGACGGAAAATAAGACGCTTAAGATAAACTGATTAATTTATTTTTTTTAAATACAAAAGTTCTGTAGCTGTCATTTGTGAACTAGCTAACATGATATGCAATGCACATTTGTCCATTACTTCATCAATAAAATTCAATTACTTCTCAATTAGAGTCAATCTGTTGTACTTGGATGGATGAGGACGGCTGTATCTCACATAAATATGGTCATAAATAAGGCTGGGCAACAAAATGATAATGATAATTATTGCACGGTGGATACACCATCAACATGAAAAGAACAGAGTACCAGGCACATCAGGTTAGGCTGACACACAGCACAAAGCGTAGGTGTAGCAGCTGGCAGCAGCACAAGTTTGGGCTACTGCAGCCAATGACAATAGAAAATGTTAACAAAAACTCAAACAAAATCCCCAAATTGACACAGCCCAAGGCTCAAAAGATGAGAAGGTTGTTGAAAAGAAGGTTCAGAGGAATTCAGTAGTGTGGAGATATTTTTCAAAGTCCAACAAGAAGCAGAGTAGCGTGCACTGCAAATACCACTAATCTTTTTAACCATCTGAAGCAGTGCCATCCGTCAGAGCACTCACAATGCAAGACTTCACAGTCCCAGACCCAAGCAAGTGCTGGTGGTCCCCCTAAAACAACCACTGAGATACCTGCGTACCAACAACAGAACATGGTGTCCACTTTCTCCAGCGCCATGCCTTACAACAAAAAAAGAACCTTATGATATCTTCACATCTCACAGAAATAGCAATTTGATTTATATAATATATATCAGTATCGACAGATGTACATATTGCTTAGTCTAGCCATAAATAATAAAACATCAAGAAAAAGTTCTTCAAAGCTTCTATCTTGGTAAAAGAATTCTGCAGAACAGCTGAACGGTTAACCACACAAGCAGTTATGATGAGGAAGGTGAAGATTTGATGTTCTATCTTAATTCTACATTGTAGCTAATTTGTACAGAGCCATAGATCATGACTTATAACTGCTGCAACAGCCAGCTCAGATTTGTACAATTCCCCAGTTGCATTCCTGAAATACAAGATTTCATAATCACTATTTAATCAGTATTTAAGTTTACATTTTTATTCTGATCACAGCACTGACATTGCTAAACTGCACATTTGTATAATGGAATGAGATGAATGACTGTACTGTGTTTGTGTGTTGGAAAATAAATCAGTGTACTCTGTTTGTGTGAACACAGTGTACTGTTTTTAACGCGTGCTTTTACGTATGCTATCTCTTAACTGAGGTATGTGTGTGAGATTTCGCACAGTGATGGACCGTCTCCCTGAACAGTACACCTAAGTAGTCAATAAAAATCAGACCAGATGTGGAGGACCTAATGTGTGTGTGTGGGATGAATTCAGGATATGATCTTATCCAGGTGAAATCCAGATGGGATTCAAAACACTTTGATTGGAGACACATTATGTGTCTCTGTTGGACAGATCACAATTCTGATTACAGTTTATCTTTGTTTTTTGGCTACATGGACTGTAATGAACCTGAATCTGTTTGTGGTAACTGCCAAAACTGCCAGCAGAAGAGAACCTTACAGAGTTTAGCTGTTATTTTAAGTCTTACAAATTCATTGGCACTTTCGAACTAAACATAGTGTTTTTTCATCTCACAGCCCCTATCAGCAGGACAACATCTGTTTTGTCTGTGACTTCAAGGCTCTTTCAAATCAGTTGTTATGATGTGACAATGAAATGGTTAGGGTTTGGTTAGGTTTAGACACAAAAACAAGCTGAAGGTTTACAGGATGATCGCGGTGTGAGATCGACCTTTGTCATCAAGGTGACAATAATGAACACATGTTTATGGTTGTAAACAATGGTGGTCTTGCTTTAGAAAAAAAAAAGGTTGACTCTCAATTGCAAGCAGGAAGCAAACAGCAGTCTGCCGTCTTTGTTCATCTGATGTTTTATTGGGATACATACTGGAACAACTGATGTTACTGTTCCTCTTGGGAGGACAATCTCATTAATCATAGCTTAGAAGTCATAACTAGTTAGATCAAGTCTGTTAAGCTTTGGATCTCTCCACATGTTGAAGTGGTGTGTGTGGGGCTCTAGCAAGAGAGAAGTCTTTAAAGCTTCCCAAAACCAGAAACACAAGAGAAAAAGTGTAGAGAAATAATTATAAGTTTGTCTGATGCAATCATTGGCATGGCCTGCCAATAAACATATTACCTACAGTAGTAACCAAGCCTTATTTCCAAGGACAAGGAGCATAATATGAACTGACTACATTAGTTGCAAGGTTTGTCAGGGTATTTCCAGAATCCTGAAAGACTCTTCCAGCCATCTGGATGAAAAAATATTTCTGTCCATTGCACAATGTCTTTACAAATCTGACTCATATCCTGCAGTGCCTACTGTTAGCTGATGTTATTTCACATTTATGTTCACTGTTTTATAGTCCATCCACAAACTTTTCATTTCACTGAGAACAGGAGCAGGAACATGAGTCAATGAGCGCAAAGCAACCAACACACCTACTAGAGATATGATGATTCTCCAAATCCATAGTTTGGTTCAGACCTCGATTTTAGAGCCATGGTTTAGTTCGTAAGGGGGTGGGGGTGTACTGTAGTACCATCTTCCTGTATTGCAATACAATATTGTGGACATTTGTATTGCAGTTTAGCTTTTGGTTTCAGAATCTTTACACCCCTAACACCCACATACTCTGTAGTATCAGCATCACACAGCAAATAGTCCACTGCAGCACTGCTTATATTGTTATCTGTATATAATTATTGTTCAAGTAAGCTAAACATTTTTGATCAAAATTTAATCCACATGTAGTATCACAATTTACTGCAGCAAGTATTTGACTTCACTTTCTCTATGACCTTTAACGGTCATGGAAGTATGTTGACATCAAATAGTGTGAGAGCACAAAACTAACTCATGGCCCTACTCAGTTATTGATTCAACACTTGATAGTGCACAGGCACAGGTTCATAAGAGCAGAATCAGACTTGAGCATGCAATCCCAATCATGTGCATACTAATTTCTGAGTCTACTTTCTCTGTTTTTTCCACCTGTTTTGGCTTCTGTGCACTTGAGATCACAAGAGGTTTTTGACTACAGGACATGCCCATGATCAAAACTAGATAATTTACCAACAAGTTGAATGTGATTTTAGCCATTTAGTGTCAACGCATTTTGATTTTTAATATGATACCCGTTTGGCCCAATATGCCCATTTACCAGCTTTTATTTTGAAAGGAGAAAGGAGGGTCTAACAGGTCAAGTTTGTGCCCAGGGTGAATAAGCGTTAGCAGGTTTGTGCACATACATGATTCTGCTCTTACAAATCCATACATGTGAGGTCTCAAAGGGTGACTTGCAGACTGTGTAGTGCACATAATTTGTTTTCTGCACACTGAGATATTTCTCCATCAATATACTTCCATAGGGGAGTCCACTTGGACAGAGAAAGGCAAGAGAAGTTACAGAAAATCAGACAGATTAGATGTGCATTTAAGAATAGAAGGAAGCTATTTTCCCTCGAATTCTCACAACCCCCACCAGTCAACGTGGTTAAAACAGCCCTGTATCAGACACTTTTTTTTTTAAGTTATTTTTTTGGGCTTTTTTCACCTTTATTGGATAGGACAGTGGAACAGTGGAGATGAGACAGGAAACAGGGAGAGAGCAGGGGAGTGACACACAGTAAAGATCTGGCCAGACTGGGAGTTGATCCGGGGACCAGCTGCTCAGGGCAGCCAATCCCATGTGGTACACGCCCCAACCACTCGGCTATGGGGGCATGTATCAGACACTTTTAAAGTGGAACAAAATCCAGTCTTAAAATAGCTGCATAAAATCAGACTGATAGTGGTTTTCAGTGTCTGTCATTCTAAAAACCCAGCAGCCCAGACAGTTAGTGGAAAGTTGGCGTGAGAATGAACCAGAGTTGGCAACTTGAACAGCTTAACATGCACCCATGTTGAATCAATACAGCATTTGCAGATGCACGGATGGGCGTTCTGAATACACACGTCAATATGCGTTTGTTCAACAACATGCAGCAGCCGGAAAAAACACAAAATCAATATCAGACACACAACATGATCCTCTGGAAGAAATGTGTAGATGGCTGCATTATTAGTCCTCTACTGATCACCTGAACATCCTGTAGGTCTACAAGGTAACCTCACCACTGAAGGGGAAAATAAAGTCGACCTTTCAGCCGTGAACTGTGACGTCTGTGCAGCTCTAAGGTGTTAGTGAAGCACAGCGATAACAGAGGGACACTTCTACACCGCCTCCTGCATCCATTTATCTGCATGTGAGCAGCATGTGAGGTGTTCAAATCTGACTGATGTAGCTTCAGCCACAATCTAATGTTTTTTTTGTCGTGTGCAGCTGAGTATAAAACTATGTGTGAGTGTTTACATGTGGCCCAGGCAGCCTGCCTGATTTCACAGAGACACAGAGTCAAAAAACAGCCATGCAGTTTGTCTGATGAACCAAATGAAGCCCTCAGAGGAGAGAAGTTGCATTCATGCATTTCATGCTGATGCATCCAAGAGACACACTGTGCTGTCAGCACATCTCTCTGTAACTCCCTCTCTCCTTCTGTTTCTCCATGTCTCTCCCTCTCTGTCAGGGTATGTTGACTAGATAATTACACTAAATTGCAAATGCAGGTTGAGTTCCATTAACCTGAAATCTGGAGGGTCAGGGGAAAATTGGAACACACACAGTATTTATAATACTAACAACATACAGCGTTGGAATAACCTGTTAATATATATATAAAATATATATTCACATTTGCAGAGCTGTAAACTCCCTCTCAGCAAAATTACAGATCCCGAAGCGAAGGAACTGTGGTATCTTATTTTTGTATAAAATACCATCATAGGCTCAAATCAAAACATGTAATCATATTCAAATGATTAATCTGAAAAGACATTATTATTTATTTCTGGCGTTTTTAATGTTGTGTAATCCCAACACTTGGGATTGTTCTTGTTCTCTACTGCTGCCTAATTAAATTAATTTCATCTGATCAACAGGTACCCTATAGCCTATATGGTCTAATAATAATATGTGTCTGTGGTGTATGTTATATGAACAACACTGAACGGTTATCTAATTTACCTAACTTCTGCATTTCGAACAGCCCTGTTGTGTCGGGGAGCACAATAAACCGAGCCCCGTAGAAAAAAAACGTATATTTAATATGTATTTGTTTACTTTCAACAGCAGATATTCAGTCAAATGTGAAATCTGACCGTTTTCACATGAATATGACTGATTCTTCAATTTGGCATTGTCTAAATGATCACTGAAGTTTATTTTATATGAATATATGTTTAAAATAAACTGAGCAGACATTCATTACATCGTTTGCTGCCACATCTACAGTGTATTTCAATGACAAACGGGCGAATTAACTCAAAAAAGAGACATATTCATATCATTTTTTTTTTTTTTTTACCGCTTGGTGAATCAAATGTATGCTGAATAAAATAAACATTTCTTTGGCTGCCCTCTAAGTATTACATGGTGTTCTACTGACAACTACCAGCCAATCAGCAAGTAAATATTAAATTGCTGGTGTTTATAATGGACTTCGGTGACAAACTGTAAACACACACGAGCAGTTTCCAGACACTGAACCGGTGCACAGAACAACGTGAGAAGTTCTACTCACCGTTGGGGCAGCCGAGGCGGGAAGCTGGAGCTCCACTATCCGGTAAGCATCCACCGCCGAGCCGTTGCCGCTCCACGCGGATGCTGCTGACAGCGCCAGGGTCTCCGTGCTGCGCGCCGTGCAATTCGGCTCGTGGTCGCCACACGAGATGACGCTCTGCCGCGCGGACCGCAGCAGCGCGCTCTTCCCGCCGTTCATCCTCCTCCGCCTCCTCTTCCTCGCTCCTCCTCACGCGCTCTGTCTGCACGAGGAGAGAAAGACCTGAGGGAGGGCTAACTGACAGGTGACACGACGAGCTGAGGTGGAATTAGAGGTACACGAGGTCCGCATAAACACAACGTGAAATGAAATCAACTGTAAGTGAAAATACTAAATATGGCTACAAACTGACCTTCCACTTCTTTCAAAGATATCTGTACGTGGCAACAAGGCTACACGGCCAAATGTTTGGTATACTTTTTTTCTCAGCAGAAACTTGAACTGACTTATAGCTGAAAGAGCACAGGTGGACATTAAAGATGGTTTTGTTCTAGTAAAAAAAAACCCCATGAAATCCCCCCAGTGAGCCAGCGTGTACTAAACCTGCACCTGGCTCCTCTAAATGGAAAACATTAATTATTCTGCCTTTGCTTTTATTGCTTTGACATATCAAAATGTCTGCCATGAAGGGAATTGTATAATGATATCAAATCAGATCTTTGTTTTTACATCAAGTATATACTGGGAAATGAAGTTAACTCTGCACACATGGCCAGTCTATCACATAGAGACAACCATTCAGGCTCTGAACTGTATTCGTAGATTGTTTGTTCTTATCCTCTAATATGACCCATAGAAATGTCTCCTGTAATAGAGCCACATGGTGACATTTGCACCAGACCTTCATTGTTTAGTCAAGTTTAGGCACAAAAACTACTTGGTTAGGTTTAGAAAAAAATGTGGTCAGGGTTTAAATAAGTACTTCCTTATGGTTAGAGGACCTTAGTCATTGTGGTTACAATGACCAAAACACAGTTAAGGTTGTGGAATGATATTGGATGAAAGAAATAATGATGACTATTGGTTGCAGATATGAAATAAACAGTCTTCTCCGTAGAAGTCCTGTTTTTTGTCAGCATATTCACCACAACCTCTCCTGATGTGGACTTTTTCACAATAGTCTTCCTCCTTTGCTCCCATAATAATTCCTGCTGCCTCTAGAGGTTGTCAAACAATAAGACGTAACGGTGATCATAAATAGCTACTAATACAGACAACCTGGTTTTTTACAGAACAGTGTCCTACATCAGTCACTTGACTCTCATTTTGCAGGTTGTAGAGGTTTGGCAAGACCCTCAATGCCCCACCCATGTGTAACGGGTGGAGTTGAGTTGTGGGAAATGTAAGCACCAGGTATTGACAAAGAACAATGTGTGAAAATAAAACACAACATAGGGGTGCAATGCTAAAGTGATAAATGACTTTTGTGGTATGGAATATGACATTATGATGTCCTTAACTGGATAAGATTTATCGCCTCATGATTGTTTGAAGGAAAGGGTTTTTTTGTTGTTTTTTGCTTCATTGTGTGTGAAAGAATGTTTAACATCTGTCTGCTGTCAAACTGAGCGGACTGGAAGAGGAAATGCTTTTATTCAATATTTGTATGATGAGAGACTAATAAAAATTAGAGGCAGTGTAATGACGCAGACTGTGTAGGTGGATGAAATAAACCTTGAGGGGCTTCAGAGAGCTTCTCGCCTCGCAATGAGGGAAATAATGAAGGCAACAAACATAAAAGCAGCTCATAAAGCTGCTGTAATTGATAACACACAACTCATTGAAAACTGACTTATGTAAAAGCTCACACTTAAAATGAAAAGCACGTTTGAAGGTTTAATTCAGTTTTGTTTGGTATTGAAAACTTCTCCAGAAAAGCAACGTTTGTGAATTTTTATATTATAAATGTAATCCATTATGTTGTTTGTGCACTGACATTAACACTCAACGTTTCAGACTCAATCATAACATCAACTCAACTCATTTCCTAATAAAACATGGTTTGTCATATTTTGCTTGTTGATTTACAGCAATAAACTTTTATTTTGTCCAAAAGGTGTGACAAGAAAAACGTCACTTTTTGTCCAAAAGTGTGGAAAAACACTTAAGGAAGGAACTTGGATGACTATAACATTTCAATATCTGTCTCATTATATCTGTTTGTCCAAATGCTGAAATTTGTTTTATACAGTTGCAGAATATAACTAACTACATTTACTCAAGTACCAAAGTACAATTTTGAGCCACTTTATTCAAGTATTTCCATTTTATGCCACTCTATGCTAATCCACTATATTTATCTGACAGCTTTAGTTACTACAGTGGTTACTCTGATTGTGTAAGGATTTGTGATCCTTGCACTGTGGTAGAAACTTCTCATTTCACATTAATCCTGTGTCCTTTTCATGTATCAGATCATGTCATGTATCTGTGCATTATTTGCTATCTAAATAGAAACATATTTCCTACCAGCCAACATCAGACTATGGGAAAGATGTAACTTCTCTTAAGATAGGGCAAAACCAGTTTGATTTTGTCCTGTAAAGGCTGCATCCTAACTTTGTTGAATTGTCCTCTGTTTTTGTAGCATGTCTAATCTCTGCACCGATGGATAAAGAAAGGCAACTTCTCTTTTGGAAATCCTTATTTGTAGAATTCCCACCACATGCACATTATTCTGAAATGGGACATTCTGCATAATAAATACTTACTTTATTATTGATGCTAATACTTTTCTACTTCAGTAAGATTTTCAACTTTTACTTGTAAGCATTCCTACACTGTGGTATTGCTTCTTTTACTGAAGTAAAATATCTGTTTGTTTTTTTGTTTGTGTTTTTTTACCTTAAAACACTAATGGTTATCCTGCTGGAACTAAACTTTTCATGACACTTTGTGCATTGAATTAAGATTCAATATAATATGAAGACTATGATAAGACCAAAATATAACAGTATCATACGTCATGTCTGTACCTGAATGAGACTCAGGAGGACAAAAGTGAAAATCCAGGACCTGGACCAGGCACACAATCAGGTTCAGCGATGGCCAGGTGGAGGAAAAGCCTGCCGCCAAACTGATTGGTAAATCAGCTCCTGACGTTCTGAAGATAAAAGAAGGAAATTGTTTCTGTTTCAGTGTCTAGTTACCTTTATCTTTCTGCCAATCAGTGTCTTCAAACTTCAGCCCTGGGTTGCTTCAGTCTGCAGGAAACCTTGGAAGCTCAGAGTTCACACTGGATAAAAAGCAAACCAATGTGCAACGACAGACATCCAGTCATCAATTCCTGCAGCTCGAGCCTGCGTCCTGATGAAGAGTGAAGAATATTACATTTACTAATCCACAAAGTCTGAAATATTAGTGTTTAGTCTGCAGAGACTGAGCGCTGCAGACAGGGCAGGCCAGACCATGACAGAACAGATTAACACAGGTACATGTTTATAAGGGAGGGAGGACTACACACACATATACACACACTCTGTATGGGATATATAGGCCTTTAGGTCAGCGCTCGGATGAAAAGCCATTACAATGATTATCTGCTGACCTACTGCTGCAGCATTGACTTAATTTACATCCGATAAAATTATGAGAGGAGGACTCCCACTGATGAACAGACGATTACACAAAAAGATCACCGTCACTCCTCTGTAGGTGTGTGTTGGGTTTTAGTAAACTCTTATCACAGTGATAGAAAAAAATCAAGCGGAAATTCCTGGAAAAGTGTTTGAGCTTCAGATTGACCTGATCAAACTGTCCAGACTGTTCAGAGGGCAGAGGTACGTCCAGTGTAAAAATCTGGTCCCACTTCCTGATAAGGCATCATTTATAAAAGGAGATGCCATTAATGGTTAATAAATCATTCACTGATGCTTTATAGATCACTTATCACCAGGTAAGAAGAACAACGTTTGGATTGCCAGATTGTGAAAAACACTCTTTCAGCACAACACTTTGCTGTATACCTGTGTATATGTTAATAAATGCTTTTACCATGATAAGTCTTAAGTTATAGTGTTATTAAAGTGGGAATCCCTAAGATTTTCATTAAATAAATGTCACTATTTATTGCTGAATGAGGTAAAAGCCTATGGCCCACTGATGAAAGTACTGTAATATTTATATATTTGCAGTATGGTGTCTGTAGAAAAAATGCTGCTAATAGAAACCGAGCATTTCATTCTCCTGCAGCTTAATATTAAAAGTATTTACCTGGCAAAACACCACTTTATGTTTATTATGAAGTAGTTACAAGAAAATGTGTGGCAATGTGTTTGTCAGTGAGCTTAGCGCCTACGTAACAAAACAATGGTCATTTTCAGCATTTTTGGACAGCAGATCAGTTTGACATATTGCAGGGGGTAATGGAACAAGAAGGAGCAGCCACAGTGTATCAAAACTGGTACACAGAGATGGAGGACTCTGCGTGACTCTGGAGACAGTTCAGTTGTAGGATCAAAAAATCTTTACTCAGAGAGAAGGTTTGGCACAAAAAGGCAGTCAGATAGGAAAATGAATCCAGAATAGGGCTGGGTAAAGACAAGGACAAAAACATGAGCAGAGCCCCCGAAAACCTTGGAAAATACTGGAAGACCCGACACTAAGGTACCAAGATGAACTGGCACAAGAAACTGATAGCACGCAGACTAAATACACAGGAGGTTTTGATAATTGGACACAGGTGAAATCTATCAGGGTGGGGGAGACAATCACAGAAGCAGGAAACACCGGAGGGCATTACAGGGATATGAAATGAGAGAGACCCAAAGGTTGTTCTTATTAATGATTTGTATTAACCATTAATCAATCTACTAATTCTAGTATATAATTCTAGTATCATGTGACATAGTTTGAGTTAGTTTGCTGAACACTCCTCCACTTGTATGATCATGTTTATTTCTTTTTGTGGTATTTTACTGACACCTAAATGTATTACTAAATTTTTAATCATGCTAGCAACATGGCTGATCCATCTACCATTTTGGCCTAGACTGAAATGTCTCAACAGTTACTGGATGGATCAACATAACATTTGGTTCAGATGTTCATGATCCCCAGTGGTTGAATTCTATTCTGAATTGTGATCCTCTTATTTTAGTTTTGGTTCACTGCCATCTAGATTTGAACGAACGACTTTTTGATCGAAAGGCGACAGTGACAGGACACACAAAGCAACAAAGAGAACATCAATAACAGCATCTAAACTGGTGATGAAAACCCTCATGACTGGAAGAGATTTAACAGCAGCTGTGAAATTTGGCTGTGACTGAGCTTGTGTAAGTAAAATAAACCAAGTCCTGAATGAAGGCTTCATGATGTTAGAAGGAGATCTGACTGAGGGTTTGTGCTGTTTGAGGTTTCTTGAAGGACAACACATGTTGAGCACTAATTTGCAGTGAGCAGCAGATGTTTCTCTGCAGGAGCCTCGATTCATCTCCTGAAAACAAGTCTCACACCTCATGAACACATACAGGATGTGTTTGTTTGTCTGTTTTTACAGAACGCCAGGAGCTTCATATCACATATAGAAAAATACAAAGGAGGAATGGAAAGCATCATCCATCCATTAGCTATACCACTTACCCTCTGAGGATGATGTGGGGCTGAAGCCAATCTCAGCTGACATTAGCTGAGAGACAAACAAACACCCTGGAAAGGAAAGCATGTGAAAATGATTTGTTTTCTGATCAATTTTTGCCAAAAGTTTCTGTTGTAAATTTATTGTTCAGAATGTAAATATGAGCTGCTGGGGTGCTGTATAGTTTGGGTATTTACTTTTAGGGAACTGTAGGTTTTTATGTTTTATGTTTAAAGGGGATTAAAAGGGACCTATTATGCTAATTTCTAGCTCTTTTTATTCTCTGACTCCACTAGAGTAGCTTTGTATGATGGTTCAAAAAAGTCCTGTGATGCAGCTCCTCTTGAGCCTTTACCTAAAACAGGTGATTTTAGTTCAGGCCTCCTTAAGAGGCCTCCTCAAATGCCCACTTTCTCCCAATTGACTGAACATCCACCTAATGCTTGTAAACACTGCCTCATCCTCAGGTGGAGGTTGACAAGGCAAAGTGTAAAACTAAGGCTCTGTTTACACGACAACAGTTTTTGCTAAACATGGTAAAGTTTTTCCTGTGCACGTGGATTGTAACATTATACATGACAGAAGATAAGGAACAGCATTACAGGCTCCTCAATGGGTGGGTATTAATATATTCAAATTTGATCTTAATTAACTATCTCCTCTTATATCAGATCTTAGCCCTTTCAATTCTTTATTTTCCTTGCTGTCAGCTCAAGACTGACTAATGTGTCAGACTTTGAATTTGCATATGATGTTTGAGCCAGTTTATATACTCATCTAAGTCAAATTTAGTTCCTTGGAAACACTAAACAGTCTTGTGATCTTAACCTAACCTTCTTTGTGGGTGTGAACTAAGGAAAACATCAGATCTGTCAGGACCAGTTAGTCAGAGTTGTGTTGGATCTGAACTCAAGAGCACACACTGGCAAGCTGCATTTCCAACAGCTTGGGTGTTACCACACAACTACAACTCACTGTGGTTCAAAACGTTTATAATGAAGGAGCTCCTGAGGATCAGGAGACCACCTTTGTAAGGCTGGAGGAACCCGAGCTCCTGAGACTAGAGTCAGTGCTGCTGACCTGTGTTTGTTTGTGTTCAGCACCAACATGGGTGTTTGTTCCTTTTTTATGTGGCGCAAGGAAGAGGAGCAAGTTACCACTGTACAATAAAAACATAAGTAACCACCACAGTTGTAGAGAGAAAAACTTTCTAAAACTTTTGGCTTATGTGAAATTTGTGTGTATGAGTTGTTTTTATTGTCCTTTTTTTTGTGTGTGTGTGTGTGCGCGCGCGTGCATGTGTAGTTGCGTGTGTGTGTGTGTGTGTGTGTGTGTGTATGGTGCGTAGGTGAGGGGGATCACAGCCTTTAATTTCTTCTCTGTAATTACATGTCACAGCAGGTGCAGCTCTTTTCAACTTGTAAATGAGGCATTACAAGGTGTCAGGGTTGTCTCTCTCAGTTTGAATAGAAAACCATTTCACTGGCAAGAAAGTCATTTCAGCTACAGTCACATCAATATAATACTCACATGGGTCTGCACAGTAGACTATTGATACCTGCAAATAACCTGCAAAAAAAACGCACATAAAATTGAAGCAGTTTTTTTATTATTATTTTTTTTACTTTTTTTACTTTTTTTTACTTTCAACTGAGTGAGTGTGCAGCCTGTAATTGATTTTGGGTTGTGCAGCAGGTCGTGTATCAACAGACTGGGTTTCAGTTTTATATCTTTCTTTTCTTCCTCATCTTTTTTTTAAATTGTCAGTACAAACTCATCTATATTACAACTTCTCATTTTGACAATTTGACAATGCATAAAGCTGCTAGGAACCCCAAGTACAAAAAAGACGAAAAAAGACACAGATGCCTATACAAATGTACGTATATAAACACTCAAAATATTTACTGTTTTGAGAAGAGATCAAGGACATAAATAATATTGTTTTACTGATTATTAAAAATGAAAAAAAGTTAAAGTACAGTATATTTACTTGTCAGGTGATTTTATTCCACCTGCTTTTCTGTTTGTTGTTAAACATTTCCTTCACGCATTTGAGTTTTGCTGTCGAGTTAAACAATCAAATCAAGCAGGACTATATGGAGGATTATTACTTGAGTATTACGTTTACGGGTAAACTTAGACCTGAGTGGTCAGGATGAAGGTCTGGAGCTGGGACTCAAAAAGCGACAGTGTGGTCTAAAGTATTCCGGGTACAAAATGTAGATAACAGTGAAAATGAAAACAGAAGTAGGCATGAAAACTCGACCTCACCCTCCCTTTGTTTCTCAGCGTCTACTGTTTTTTCTCTCCTCTGCAGTCTTTGTCCATCTCTCTCTGTCACTATTTTCCTTCCTTGGCTGTTTCTCATTGTCGTCTGTTTCTCAAGTCGCTGCAGCTTCGATGCAGGGAGCTAATGGGAGCTACTTGACAACAGCACAGTGATAACACATTCAATAGATATAGATAAAAACATGAGTACACCCACACATACACACACACACACACACACACACACACACACACACACACACACACACACACACACACACACACCTGTAATTCAGTACAAAGCAGTCATCCTCTCTCTAAGGAAACACAATGCATCACACACATAACAAACACATACATTCAAACATACAAAGCAGTCCTGTTAGAGCACCCTTTTGATTTCTGGATCCACTGTGATGAGCTGACATGACTCAAGGACACAGAATGAATCATACATCGCCTCCACCACCTTGACACTTTGGGTGTGTCAGCAGTGGCAAGCGAGCAAGCTGCTTGCTCAATAGCAAACATTGTTATGAGTTTGTTTTTTGGCAAAATCCTGCTAATTTCCACATTTCCATCAATTCATTTGCCATTTGTGGCTCTTAATACCATGAAGCTGGGCAGCTGCTGAAATCAGAACTGTAACATGTTCAGAAGGCCTCATGGCTGCAGTCAGGAGAAAAACTCACAACCAACGCTACTGAAATGATCCAAAATAAGAGAAGATAAGATAATCCTTTATTAGTCCCACAGTGGGGAAGTTTACATTGTTGCAGCAGCATCAGAGATTGAAAAAAAGACATAAATACGAGTAAAAGACAAGGTATAAGCCAGACAATATTATTAAAAATATAAACATAAGAACAGTATAAACAGGACAGTGTAATAAAAATATGAACAAAGGAGCAATATACACAGGACTATACACATAGAAACAGAACTAAATACAGATATTGTACATTTTGAAATGGTATTGCACACAGTGAATGACTGATAGCAGCTGTTTTGTCAGGATGGATTAAAGTGCAGAACCTAGTGAAATGGTCCATGTGACTATGTGGTCTACTTGGAGCTATCATCCTCCTCTCTCCCACCACTTCTACCGGGTTGAGGGGGCACCCCAGGACAGCGCCGGCCTTCTTGATCAGCTTGTCCAGTCTCTTCCTGTCCACTGTTGAGATGCTGCTGCCCCAGCAGACCACTCCATAGAAGATGGCTGGTGCCATAACAGTCCTCACGAGTGCCCCCTGCACCCCGAAGGACCTGAGTCTCCTCAGCAGATAGAGTCTGCTCTGCGCCTTCTTATAGAGTGCAGTGGTGTTGTCTGTCCAGTCCAGTCTATTGTTCAGCTGAACACCCAGGTACTTATAAGATGTCACCATCTCAATGTCTCTTCCCTGGATGTTTACTGGTGTTGGGGGGGGGGAGTGTCTGCTCCTGCAGAAATCCACCACCAGTTCTTTGGTCTTCCCTGCATTGATCTGGAGGCAGTTCCACAGGCACCAATCCACAAAGTCCTGCGTCAGTTCTCTGCAAAAGGGAATTGACTCAAGTTTGTGAAATCTCTATCCACAGCAGTTTTAGTGTCTTACTGCACTTTTGGCCCTTTGATGCTGCCTCAACCCAAATCCAAAACACTTTTCTAATGTTCATGTGCTAAAAGAGCGATGGGATCAGCTGTGACACTGACCTTGTCCTCTGTATTAAACTGGGTCATTGTGGTGTATTAATGCTTCATCCCTCAGGGACAAATACGTTTTATAACACACATTATTCAGGTATAAATGGGACTCTGACAACATGTCCTTCAGTGTGTCTTCACAGTGTTTTGTGTCACACATCATGAACTCCTGAAATAGTCTATGGGATTCAATACAATGAATAAAAACAGGCTCTCTGGGTATGTATGTGCTGTGCCATTGGGATCAGGATCATAGGGTGAATGTTTATGTGTTCATGTTTCATTAGGGCCTGAGCATGAAGTGTGAGAAGGTCCCATTGGAATTGATCCATCTTGCTCATGGGAGTGGCAAATGACTCAATAGTGGCCCCTGGAAATTCTCAAAAAACCCACTGGGTTTAGCAAGGTGGACAAAATTTGGTACACATATGTAACATGCCCAGATGTACAAAAAAGTCTTTTGACGTCATGACCTAAAACCCCTTTTGATGTTAGTACACAAATTTAGCTTATTTTTTGCCATTTGGAGACATTGCATTTGAATGAACTACAGATATATACAGATATAAACCTCAAACTCGGTCACTTTAATCTTAAGACCTATGTGATTTAAAGTTATCAAAAGTTTTACCTGACATCAATGGGCGTGGCCATATTGATGTCTCACCTTCAAACATAAAGTTGCTGTAACTCCACCAATCTGCACCAGATTTCACACGTTCGACAACAGGCTTGGCCTGAACACATCTACATGCCATTATTCAGGTATTTCAGAAAACACAACACAACGACCTCTAGACTTGACTACTGTAACATTTTGTTTTCAGGCCTGCCATGTGCTAGCACTAAAAGTCTTCAAATGGTTCAGAATGCTATAGCACGAATGCTAACTAAGTCCAGAAAGTTTGACCACATTACTCTGATTCTAGCCTCCCTGGCTCCCTATTCATATTAGGCCAGACTTTAAAGTGCTCCTAATGACCGATAAAATTTTAAATGGGCTAGCCCCCTCATACCTGTCTTAATCCTTATATTCCTTTCCATGCTCTGCACTCTCAGAGTGCAGGGCTGTTGTCTGTCCCCAGAGTTAAAAAGAAGTCAGCAGGCTGTAGGGCCTTTTCCTATTGGGCCCCTTTCCCCTGGAACAACCTCCCTATTGATATTAGACAGGCTGACTCAGTTGAGGCCTTTAAATCCAAACTAAAAACTCATCTTTATGCCTTAACTTCAGTTAGCACCCATTTCTGTTTCTTATTTCAGGCTTCACTAGTTACCACTTTACCTTCAGCGGGTTGGGTCAGTCTCAATGCATCAGTTAAGCTTATTACTTTAGAAAATGCTGTCCATGCTGTCCTGCCAATGAGATAAACTGTCTTAAAATCATTGCATCATTCTAACTCTGTGTGTTTCTTCCCTCAAGCACATTAGCGTCCAGACTGAATGCCTCTCTCTCTCTCTCTCTCTCTCCTCTCTCTTCATCACTCTTTCCTGTAGTTTTGAGCTTTTCGTCACTCTTTTCTTCTCCTGTTGCTTACTGCAGGTTTTCAGCCTCCAGAACTGTAGAGTCTCCTGTTGGTCCCATGATCCAGCTCAGCAGATGTTGTTACATTTAAAGTTTATTAGTGTTAATGGCATTGTTATTGCCATTTAACTGTTCTGTCATTATTATTTTTATAAAATATATATTTTAATATATTTTAGAAATTGAAAATAATAATAATTTATTTATCTCATCCTGTTTTTGTACAGTTTTAGAAATAAACAGGAAATCAATTATTTTATTTCATTTTTCACGTGATTGTTTATTTACTTGTTTGTTTGCTTTTAAGTGGGTAGGAGGGGGATCAAGTCAATGTCAAAGGGAAAACTCGGAGGAGCACAATATGTCCAGGGGGTGGCAGTGTTTATATCAGCTGCAGTAAACCTCAGTACAGAAGAAGAGTTGTATTCTTCTATGTGCAGCTGTTTCTGTCCATTGCTGCCAAATCCACCCCTGTCTCTGTTCATTGATTTTTAAACCCTATTAACTGAGGATGTCGGAGGATCTGAGGTCAGAGCTGGAGAAATATCTGGAGACTTTAAGCATCCAGACGACCTCCGTGGAGCACCCTCCGGTAAAACTGAAACCGAAAAGCTGCTCAGGTTGTCAGTGAATCAGCTAACCGAGTGCAAACTTTTAAACCAGAGACGTCTTTATATCACTATAGACTTAAAGCAAAATACTATGTACGGCATAGGTGACTGTAGCAGGGAAATGAATACAATGCTGATATATTCGACACTGTAATTTCCATTGAGAACAAATGAATCTCATTAGAATACTGCACCATTTAAACTTTCCTTGCTTCACCCGCAAACACAACACAAGATACTGATTGAATCGTAAGGATTTGTATTTTCATTCGGCGTAATTCAATAAAATGAGGGGCACTTGTAGCATAGTTTTAGCTTTGAGAAGTGGTGGCTTTCTCTACATCACACTGCTAATAGACACGTGGACGTATTAAAAGTTATCATTTGAAGAAAATTAGATTTGCGTTACCTATTACTTATATACCGAATGTAACAGCAGATCATTAGGAGTTGAAATGGTGTGAAGATTTATTCATCTAGTCATGTATTTGTGCGTATGATCAAGTTAATCCCAAAAGTAACACATTTTTAAACGGAATCTGGGGTGACGGACGCTACAAAAATATAACACCACTTATCAACAATATACTGACAGTTTTGTTATTATTATTTCATATTATTATTGTAAGATTATACATTCTGCGTATCTCTGTTTAGACAGTGAATTACTTGGAAACCTTCCCTCTAATGGAGAAGAGAGTTTCATCCGTTCCGTGTCTGTGGTTTGGTTTTATAACTTGTCTCACACGTTTCTGCTACGTAGACTTGCAGCAACCTGCAGGGGGCGCCAAAAGATAACTTATGTCTGCCCCGCACCTTCACGTGTCGAGTCATTCAGCTCTCCACTGATGCCCTCCACAGGGGTGGACAGAACAGGAACATCTCTGTTGTAGCCTAATTTTCATTAATTTTTTTCACTAATTTTTTCAGCAGCAAAACTATTTGGAAAACCAGTAAAGCCCAGAATGTTGTTTTCATGTGTTTCTACTTCAGTTTCTGGAAGTTTGCTTTGGATAAAAGGGTCTGCCAAATGAGTAAATGTAACCGTAAATGCAAACGTAATTTACACTGTTTGTCTTCTTTATTTTAGACTTTTAATAAATCCTTTAAAAAAGTATTGTAAATGCATAATAGTTATGAAATGTTTTTATTAGTTCATAAAATGTACAAACACTGTTTATTATATCTGTACATTTTTCTTATTTAAAATCTTTTATATGTATAATGTTACAATGAACAAAAACAGTTAAGTGTGGTAAAGATAGACCCATTGCATAGAGTGTGTGTAGTGTTGTAACTACATTCACTCCTAGTTTTGAGGGTAATGAGCCAAGTTCTAATCTAAAGATAATAACGTTCTGGCTTATTGTACATTTTATTAGAAATAAATTATGAAAAATTATGGAGCACATGAGTCTTTAGGATTCAGGAATAGTGATGATCCCTCGTCTCCTGGAAATGATGCTTCTCCCCTTTTGAGTTTTCACATTTTCTATCCCCCTTTTCTTCCCTCTCCCCCCTGCAGGTTTTCACGGTGGAGGAGATGATGCCTCACCTGCAGGAAGTGAGCGGAGCCGTCACTAAAAACCTTTTCTTGAAGGATAAGAAGAAGAAAGGCCTGTGGCTGGTGTCTGCTCGCCATGACCGCCAGGTCAGCTTCCATCTTACAATATATGCGAAAATGACCAAAAATAAACAGTGCTGTGGCCTTTATAATCTTGGCTGGGATAGCTGGTTAACCGGATTGTGATTGCTGTCAGGCAACGGTAAGAATGCACATGATCCACACTCTGGTGAAGAATCTTTATTCCAAAACAAACTGCTGTAACTGAGGTTATATGTACACACTGCTGGAATGATTGAACTTAAATGAGATCCTGAGTGTGGTTTAGATAAATTATGTAGGAGGAAAGCTGGAAAAAGACAGAAACAGTTGTAAAGAGCAGGGAGTCAAAACAGTGTTGACTCCCTGCTCTAACCCTAACCCTAACCCCTAACCCTAACCCATTAACTCAGGTCCCTTAGCAAATTCGCAGCTGATCACTGCCACCTACTGATGTAAAGAGGGTACAGTCAGGCATACCAATACCAATATATGGTGACAATTTGCTTTTGAGAAAAGACAAAGAAAAGTTTCTAAACCTTTTTTTTCACAGTATCACAGATTATCACACGTATGACCTCTGACCTTTTAAACTGTGCATCAGCCACTGTTTATCCTTCCTTATCAACTATACCGCTTATCTTTTGAGGGTCATGGTGGGATTGGACCCAATCCCAGCTGACATTGGTCAAGAGGCGGGTTATACCCTGAACAGGTCGCCAGTCTATCACAGGGCTGAAAAAACTGTTCAGATAAACTTGATTGAAACATTTCCCACTCCAGTTATTTGTTAAAATCATGTGAGGCGACTCGACACAGCCCGAGCATGTTTCCCTGCTGCTGCATCGACTCCTCCGCTCATCCCTCTTCGTCCCATAATCCTCTCTGCTCTTCCGCAGGTGAACCTCAATGACCTCGCCAAGAAGCTCGGCGTCGGCAGTGGCAACCTGCGCTTCGCAGACGAGGCGGCCATGCTGGAGAAACTCAAGGTGAGAACTAGTTAATCATCCAGAACTAAAACAAACCTGTCACAGTCCATGTGAGGAGGGCGTCCCAACACACAAGAGAAAAATGCACGGACACGTTTTTCTGCATCAGCCTGATGCAAAGAGGCCTCTTACTCTGGATCTCATTGTAGGATGATGAAAGGCCAGGTCCCAACTTTGAGCCAGACATAGCAGGTTAAAAAGAATGAATGATTTAAACAGCAAATTAAAACAAATTTGTCTATGAGTTGATCTATGAGTTGAAAATTGTTTTTTGCTTATTGTCAATTTGTGTTGTGCAAATTTTAGTTTGACCGTCACGTAAAGTGAGTCATCTGTCAATCATCTGTCTCCACACTGTCTCTTTATTTACAGTACTGTGCAAACGTTTTGGGCACTGTAGATGTTTTTACTCTTATCCTTCATCAGTACAATCAGGGTCAATCTGATCAGTCCCAGATTAATTCTACAGCAGGACAATGAGTCTGAACACACAGTCAGCATCATAAAGAACTGTCCTCAGAGACAAGAAGAACAAGAAGTTATGCAATAGACGGTCTGACCCCCCCACAGAGCCCTGATCTCAACATCACGGAGTCAGTCTGGGATTACATGAAGAGACAGAGGACACTGAGACAGCCTGAATCCACAGAGGAACTGAGGCAACTTCTCCAAGAAGCTGGGGGGAGGGAATACTGATCTGATTCAGTTTTTTTCTGTTTACAGCACTTTGCATGAGGTTAATTGATGAATAAAAATGAATCATGGGACTATTTTTTGACACTTTACCTTTAGTGCCTACATTTTTTGCACAGTATTGTACCTTTGGACAACCTACTTGTGGAAGACTCCAATAATAAAAATTTGGCTGAATGGATTTTCATGCATTACTCTAGTGTTCTCAATCATCTCTTATGAGTGTGAATGCTTATGTGACAGCGAGATGATCAGAATGCCTTTACTGTATTCACTCATAATGACCACTTGTATGGCAGCCAATGAAATTACAGTGGAAACATTGTAGCAACACCACATGAAACATAATAACTCTAGTATCACTGCAGAAATACATGTATTAAGTCAGTTACCCAGGTGCATGCTGGGAAGCTTTCCCACAAGCCTGCTCTGCCGATGCTCCAGGATCTTTCTTTAATCAATATGAATAAAGCATCTTCACCTCCTCAGTGATGTTTTCATCTTTATGATTTTTGTTTGCTACTTTTGTCCTCAACAAGTAACTGCATTAAGGCTGGTAGGAATTTCAGAGGGAAGTGTTGACCATATTTGGCATTCTGGGGGTGTTTCTGTATGAAAAAGAACCTGTACGCGGATGGAGAACAGGTCGAATTTATCATTGTGGTGCTGTGTATACGCAAATTTGATAAATCCCCCTTTTCTGTTTGTACAGACAGTTCCTTTGCACACATTTATAACTTGTTCTACACATTGTTTGATAAATGAGACTCCTGGTTTCTCTGGGTTGCATCCAGATCATTTCCTTTGTTCATGTTCTCTCAGGTGGGTCAGGGCTGTGCGACGGCTCTCGCTCTGCTCTTCGATAAGGACCAGAGCGTGAAGTTCGTTCTGGATCAGGACCTGGTGGAAGGAGGCCATGAGATGGTCTACTTCCACCCTATGACCAACGCCGCCACCATGGGGCTCCGTCCGGACGACCTGCTGCGCTTCCTCAAGGAGACAGGACATGAACCCATCCTGGAAAGCTTCGAGTAGGACGGGACTGGAACCTGGACCTCAACCTGGGTTTAAAACTTGACAGGATCAGGCTGCAGGGATTTAAGTATGTTATGGTCCTGGACAGTCTTATTAAGTCTTATTTAAGAACACACGGAGAAGCCTTATTTGGTGAGACATGAATATCAACCCTGTACAGTGATGAATACAAGTAAAACCAAAAGAAAGGGAATGTTTTTACTGGTCTGATATGGTTACAGAAATTCTTTGACTTTTTATAAAACTGTAAGGTGACATGTTTAAGATTTATTTAGAGATTTCATTAGTTGAAGACAGACATCAGCCTCACAGAATGTTTATTTATTTGGATTTTTTTAAAAGTAGAATACCACTTTTTTCTGAATCGTCTTTTTCAGTTTTATTTTACTCTGGACCAGGACCAGACTGTTGATTTTTCCACATTTTATCTCAGTAAACATTAGATGAATATACTTTTCCATCCCTTTGATCTTTTTTTAAGAAACGTGCCACAGTAAATATTTAATCAGTTTAAAGTGATGGTGTAGGTGGTGATGTATCATAAACTATGACATTGTCTCTGTTAAGCCCATGACAATTAAGCAGAATGCCTTTCACACTAGTTCAGCTGTGAGAGAAGTCATGAAGGAAGAAGTTAACAGTGCTGTGCAGAGCTGGTATTTCATATTGTACCTGTAATGAACACCATATCCTCTAGTGGGCGATAGCAGGGATTTACTCTGTTGCTTCAACATATAAAAGCAGTCAAAAACAATTTATTCCTTAATATGGAGCACATGTATTCTCAAAAGTGTTTCAAAATATTTGATGTCTTTATGCAGTCCTGACAGCAGGCAACAGTGGAGAGGATCTTGGTCTTGGCACCACTTTCTAATAAGGCATCCTCTATAAGGGGATCATAAGCTGTAACTAATGGCTTTGTTAATAGTCAATAAATAATTAAATCATTCTTTATAGATCAGTTATTAGTAACAACTTTTGGTTTGCTAGGTTTGTGAGTAATCCCCATAACTGGTTTTTCCTCCTCCAGCATCATACATGCTTTGAATTTTTTACTTTTTAGTTTGTCAGACAGATGCCTCTGTTGGCCAGTTTGACCCGAATGGTTGCAGCGCATCTGGAGAAAGCACATTCACAAAAAACTCAATAACATTTACATCTGTAGACTTTAATCATTTAAGATCCCTTTATTAATGACTTGTTGACCCTTCTGATTAGAGACGACTTACAAACTTTTGCTGTTGGCTCAAGAGAAAGTGAGAAACGCTTTAACATTTATTAATGACTTTTATCTGTAGATTTGAATGTAATTATATTTTATTATCAACATTAATAATCACAGGTTTAGAGATTTTTCACAATCTAGCAACCGAAAATTGTGCAATTCTTCCTATTAATGTAACTAGAGTTCATAAAGCCTTTGTAAAGCTAGAGTTGTTAGAAACTGATACCAAATTTATTTCTGATTGCATTAGCTCTTTTGTTGAATAACAACCCTATAAATGATGCATTCAGTGACTCTGTGGAAATCATTCCTGTAGAGATTTTCCAGAGTGAACTTCCTGTCCAGGCCACATTTAAATTTAACGGCATGATGAAGTCACTTCCTGCAGACAATCCGACGTCCCACGACCTAGAGTGAGCTGTCAAAGTTAAGGGTGTGACAGAGTGCCAAAGAAAAGTACAAAGGAACGATAGCGCAGAAGGAATAACAGGAACTTCTGTGGAAAGTGGAGGGAGCGGCTGGAAAAACCTGTCATCACTGCATCACTGCAGATAAAAACACAGATCTGTCCTCCATGTGGACGCCAATACATCAGGGCAGGACAGGACACCCCTTACAGACAGAGTCCAAACCTCTAACAAATCTCTTAAACATTCTGTTCTTCTGTACTGTACGTGTAATAGTTATTAATGGATTCCCCATGTTGTGTGGTGTCTCAGTGTAGTAGAGCATGACTTACTGTTTGGTTAAAATTAGACTCACCGAGCACTTTATTAAGAACACCTGTACAGTTGCTCGTTGATGCAGTTATCCAATCAACCAATCATGTAGCAGACATCAAACATCAGAATGGGGGAAAAACCATGGCATGATTGTTGGTGTCAGAGAGGCTGGTTTGAGTATTTCTGAAATACACAACAGTTTCTAGAGTTTACTCAGAATAGTGCCAAAAACAAAACCCATCCAGTCAGCGGCAGTTCTGGGAACAAAAGAAACTGTTGATTACAAAACACAGTTTTCCTGTTTAAAACACCACATTTGTGTTTACAAAGAAACTGGGTGTGGATGGAAGCACACATATGGTTTGTTGTTCACCTCCTGTAGAGTATGCAGAGCACAGTGGCACAATATTCATATTTTTTTAGGTAATTGGAGGACAATTTAATTTAACATTGGGGATTATCAATCAATTAACTCATTTACTTGGCTGAATAAAGTGACAAATTTCCATACTGATTTTTTCCAGTTCTATTCTCTTTTTCTCCTGTATTTTTAAATGAGTTCATTGCTCAGTGCACAGTTTTGTAAGACTGTTAGGTTTCTGATATTAGATATTTAGTGCATGGAATGCTTTGTAGTTTGGGATTGGTTATTTCAAAAAGCTTTTGGGATTGGAACCTTCAATTGGATTAAGCCCTGGTTACCATGGAAATCAATACTGCATCTATCAAACCTTTCTTTCTCCAACCTACATGAAGACGCCTTTTAACCTGCACAAGATAATCAAACTTCTGTCACACATAAATGGTAAGAGCTGCTTTATTTGTAGTTGATGGCCTATGTTTAGAGGAATGTTCATCAAGAAAAATTAAATCCATACAAATGAACTTTGATGGCCAGAGAACTCAGGAACTGACTGTTGTTTACTGAAGGTTTGGTTGTTAATTTAACATTGTAAAACTCATTTTAGTATTTACAAAATCAACTGATTTAATTGTTAATTGGTCCAGTTACGAAGTGGGGCAAGGATTGAGTGGAATAACTACACTTTGGTTATTTTTATTATCCCCAATAATATTTTCCAAATATAGTTCACTTTTGAGCTTGAGTTATTTACAAAATGCACAGCCTAAAGCACCGGGAGATACATTACATGTGTATTATTTTCCAGATCTGCAACTGTCTATCTGCATTGTCTCACATAGACCTACTTGCCAGTAATTATTTTGTCAAACAAATATTTTCAAGGTCAAGAGTGAATTTTCACATACAAACTAAAAACGTGTGTATTTATTCTTGTGTTTAGCTGATATTTCTTCTTGTAATTGCTTTTGTGACTTACTTTCTTTATTTGATCATGTCAGAGTTGATTCAGAGATGGAGGAATATCTAGTAAACAGCCAAGTAAACACCAGCAACAAAATGTGTTCATCACCAGAGGTAAGTTACTTTTACCACCTTTTAAAGCCAGTGTGTTTGGATTTGAAAATTTCCTATTTTGGCACCTCCCAGTGGTAGTACAGTAGTAATGTGTAAATTGGTTGCTAGGAAATATCTGGAGCACCCTCCAATCAAAAGAAAATTTTAAAAATGCAAACAGGAACAGGAAGTTTCAGATATTTTTTTTATTTTACAGTGAGATGGAAATACCTCATTATGCAACCAACTGATGCTATTTGGTTATTTATTTATTTTCATTATTTGCATAAAGATTTGTCATTTGAGAGGGTGTTGATTATGAGATTTTTTTCTCCCTTTTTGTGAATTATAATTGAATGGTTCTTGTAATGGTATGTGGTACCTACATTCTGTAACTATATAAATATATATCTATAACTTTCTAATAGAACATGAGCAGAAGTTTTGTGTTTTTCACTTAGTTCAATATGTTTGAACTTAAAAACTGCTTCTGCAACCAGCTCCTGGTTGCTGAGGAACCACTATCTGACAGGCTGAAATCAGGCAAAACAAGTTCCTCAACTACTTTGAGCTTCAGCTAGTGACCTGCTTATATTATAGAAGCATCACTTAAATGATCTGTGTGTTCTTTAAAGCCACTTTGTGTAAATTAAAATATCTCATTTTCAGCTTAAAGTGCAGCTGAGTCTCCATACAAATGAGACTAATGTATGATTTAGATAAGAACGTGTCAGACAGACATCACCCTAAACTAAAAAAACAAAACAAAACCCTAGCCTTTATATTTTCCCCTACCTGAGGTAGAAATAGCAAAGTCAAATGTATTGGAAACAAACTGTGGCAAACTGCATATCTAGTGAGTGTCACCTTTTTCCTGAAGTGGCCATTTCCATTTACTTAAAGGTGCTATGTGTACATTGTTTGGTATTCCTACATAGCAAACATTAGCATTACAGATGTTTACTTACCAGCATAGAAAACATTTTGTAAGTTCAACATGAAACTTTTTTCCCTATCTTGCCAAGAAGAGTCTCACATGAAAAGCAATGGTAATGTCAACTCTTGTTTTGCCTCTGTTTCTAGTACTAATTTTCCTCTAACGAGGTTAGCATGCTAACCAACTAGCCTTGTCCTGTCTCGTAATACCACTTTGCAATAATGCCCTCAGTCCAAAATGAGACAATGATGACATAGCATATTCTAACTTCTTGTCTTGTTAACTCAGTGATGGGTGATGATCTTGGTAAAAAAACAGCTTATGTTAACCTTGGCTTTGTAGCTTTTGCAAAAACTTATAGCACCTCTAAGTGATTCAAATAGGTCTGGGGTTGTGCTCAGTGACGGCCGCTTCCCTGGTTAGAGAAACAACAGAGCAAATTAGAGCTTTGTATGCAGGATTAAGAATGAAAGTCATCTCCCTGTGCCAGAGCCAGAAAAATGTTGAAAGAAAATGACAATTACTGTGGATAAGACGGACAATACAGTAGCTCTACAGAGAGACAGATAATTTACAGGAATCACAACTCTTAAATTGGTATGTTGCTTTGACTGACTTGAAAAACATTAATTGCTTCCAGCAACCATATCTGCATCCCTGTTGATTACAAATGATTTTGGCAGGACAGTCATGACTGACTGGTTAGGGCAAAATAAAACAATTCAGTGCGATTATTAGAGCCAGAATGTATTTTCAGGTTTCATTATGTATGACATGACAAAAGAAACCTGACTCCATTTTTCGCTTTGACTATGTTTTTGCTTCATAGAAACAGACCTGCAAAAACCTCAAAAGACCTTATGATGTAGCTGAGGAGAGTTTCAATGGAAGACAGGAGAAGCATCAGCCTACCCACACTGTAAAGAATCTACATCAGTGTGACCACTGTGAGAAGAGTTTCAGGCTGTCACAGAATTTGAAAGTTCATCAGCGTATCCACACTGGAGAAAAGCCTTACCTCTGTGACCAGTGTGGGAAGAGTTTCATGAAGTCAGACTCCTTGAAGATTCATCAGCGTATCCACACTGGAGAAAAGCCTTATGTCTGTGACCAGTGTGGGAAGAGTTTCAGGCTGTCACAGACTTTGAAGGTTCATCAGCGTATCCACACTGGAGAAAAGCCCTATGTCTGTGACCAGTGTGGGAAGAGTTTCATGAGGTCAGACTCCTTGTAGATTCATCAGCGTATCCACACTGGAGAGAAGACTTATGTCTGTGACCAGTGTGGGAAGACTTTAAGGCAGCAATTGAGTTCATCAGCATATCCACACTACACTAGAAACATATCAGTGTAATAACACAGTGTAGAACCTATATCTGAACTGTACGTAAAGTAAAAAGTAAAGTAGCAGTTAAAAGATGATGTGTGGTTTGTAAAAGTTGTCATAAAAACAACAAAAAATGTGTATGTATGAAACTTACGCTGTCAAACTTGTTTTGTTTCACCTCCACTGTAAAAGCTACAGCAGCAAACACACATACACTTACACATAATACACATGGAAACACATACAAAGTTCCCATTATTATAGCAATACACAGACATGGTGAAACATGGTGAAGCCTACCATTGTGAGTATTTCTAAAAGGCAAAGAGGTTACACCCATGCTGGCAGCTCTGTGACACTGTTCTTAGTTACGATGGTGTTTTGAGCTAGATGCTAATATTAGCATGCTATTATGCTCACAATTACAAAGTTCAGCTGAGGATGATTTGAATGCCTTTTTTCAGGTTTCTGGTAAACCAAAGTAGTGGATAAACTGAAATTTTGATTAACAAACTGGCTGAAAACTTATATAAAAGCACTCCATTTACCATGTGTTGAGATATTTCATTGTGTAGCAAAGTGTGAACAGACTGACCGACAGACCCACATTGCTAACTTCACCTCATCATTATTTAGTGGAAGCCCACTGCATGTCTAGTTGTCTCAGACTGCAGACATGGACAAGATGTCTACCTGTTTAACAGTACGCTCAGCCAGATGTTACACAGTTTTAAAATATTGTGTAGCATTAGACATGTATACAGTATACAAGAAAACTGAGTGCACCCCTGCACAATATCACTAAAATTTTACAGTACAAAAAACTGTATCATCTTACAATAATTGTAAATTGAATTGTAGGGTATTGTTGGTATAGTTGAATTCACGTATATTGAAATATCATGTATAATAAACAAACAGGTTAGATAGACTACGTTGAAACTACAAGCCTCAAAGTACAACCTCAATACAACAAAAGTGAGCACACCTGTGATTTCCAGTTATGGGCTAATTGCAAGAATAAGGTTATAAAAGAACCTGTGAACACCACCGCCTCCTCAGTTTTGGCCTGGGATGTATCAAAAGAAACTAGATTGTGAGACTTCATTAAGGTGGGAAAGGGTACAGGAGAATCAGTACTCTACTGAGCATAAACACAGCTGCAGTATGGTTCAGAGACAGGCCCATAGGAAGAGCAGTACTACCAAGACACATTGGCTGTCCTCAAAAAATGACTCCATGTATAGTTAACTGTACACAACTGTATCTACACAACCTCACACTGAATAGCAGACGTGTAAGTGCCCCTGAGTTAGCACAAGGATTTTCTGTGGAAACTGATGTTTCAACAACTGATCAAACAGTGATACGGTTATTGCATCCAGTCAAAGACAACATACATGAAGAAAACCACTACTCAAAAAGCAGCAGTGTTAAACTCCTTGTGTCATCCATCCATTATCTATATGGCTTATCCTTAAGAGTTGTGGTGGGGCTGGAACCAATCCCAGCTTATACTGGGCAAGAGGTGGGGTACACCCTGTATGGATCGCCAGTCCATCATATGTCTGACATATGAAGACAAACAACCATTCACACTCACATTCACACCTACGAGCAATTTAGAGTCACCAGTTAACCTAACCTGCATGTCTCTGGACTGTGGGAAGAAGTCTGAGTACCCGCAGGCAGAGGGAGAACATACAAACTCCACACAGAAAAAGCCAAGGTGAACCGGGGTTTCGAACCTGGAACCTTCTTGCTGTGAGGTGACAGTGCTAACCACTGCAGACCCTCGGTCAGTGAATGTAATATGTAAAAATTTCCATCCAAATGTGCAAATGCGAATCTAAACATCGTCTTTATTATTATACGTACACACTGTTATTTTGGGTTTCACCCATAGACTGTATACATTCACATATACATGTATACATGTACTTTTTAATGAGTCTCTTGTTAGTTAGTTAGTTGTTAGTTATACAACTATTATACAATACACAATGACTAGAGTGCTGTTTTAACAAAGTTACTGAATTGAAGATATTAAATGTTAAAAATATCAGCAGCTTCAGAACAAAAATAACTTATAGGCATACAAATCTCTCTCTCTCGCTCCCTCTCTCTCTCTTTGTGCGTGAACCTCTCTGTCTCTTTCTCTCTCTGCATTCCTAATGAGTGTGTGTATTGTTGCATTGTTGTGTAAAATTAGCAAATGAATAAACGTTACACACTGACACTCAGTTCCCAGGCACTCTTTCACATGCTCTGTGTGTGTGTGTTATGTTGTGTGTAGGTATGTGTGTGTGTGTGTGTGTGTGTGTGTGTGTGTGTGTGTGTGTGCGTGCGTGTGTGTGTGTGTGTGTGTGTGTATTGCAGATGCCCCCGCCTTCTTGTTGTTCTACAGAGACTTTTTGTTCGGAAAAATCCTGTGTGGGAAAATGTAGGAAACACACACACACATATGTTATCAGTGTGCCACTGAGCAAGGTACTGAAACGATCTATATCTATCTATAAACATCATACTTTTATACTATAGAATATAGACGTGATAAAAGAGCAGTCTCAGATTGAAACCAGACATGCTGTGTTCCATTTTAGACCACATTTCAGGGCTGAAAACATCATAACACAGTAGTCTGGAAGTCATAACCAGTGTTCCCTTCACTAATGAGCATCCTACAATCTATTGCACAATGGTTACTTTTAATTGTGCATCCAAGGTGCTTTCTCTGCTATGAAAGAGAGAAATCCAAAACTGGAATAAATTTCACAAAGTTCATAACACAAGTTTATGAGTTGTCTTGTTACAAGAAGGCCAAATTGACAGGACCCCAAGGCAGACTTAGAACACAAGACACCAGAAAAACAGGCAATGTTAAATAAACGTTGAAAGATCAATGATTGATGCAGAGGGGAGAGAGGGGCTGGAGATGGGCTTGGGTCCGTGGAGGGGAATCCAGGGGAGAGGAGGTAGTGGCGATGGCGAGGGGTGGGACTGAGTGGTGGACACCGGGACACAGACAGGCTTCCCAGCTGGAACAGTTACTGAGTTGGCTGGAGAGATGCCACAGGAAATAGCAGAACAAACCAATGGTGAGTGAGTGGAGGACTGAGGTAGATAGGCAGCAGGCTGAAGAGAAGAACAGGTGAACTGGTGCTGTGCCACACCCGTGCCGAGAAGCACACACACACACACACACAAACACAGAGGGGAGGAGGCACAAGAGAGAGCAACAAGGAAGACAGACAGGAGAGAACTAGGAGAGAGGAGGGGGCCTTAACATGTCTCTCTTGAACAGACGATGGACAGAGTGCAAACAGGTTATTAGTTTGAAAGAGCAAGAACCAATGGGGAAACTCCAACACTCCACGCCAGTGTAATGGTGTAATGTCAGCACTCATGGTGGTGACATTCAGCTGATCAATGGTGTAACTTGGTCACTAAGTTAGTCAGTCAGTTGGCAAGAGACATTTGTGTTTATAGAGCTGATCCTCCTGCCGAAAACTGTGACACACTGCTCATGGAGATGATTAAGGTACCTTAAAACCCTTAGCATCCAACTGCCACAACTTGTTCTCTTTCTCAGAGTAATTAGAACTCAGTCAAATCTTTACACATATCATATAATTCACCTCTCAAGCTTATCATTATGTCTGAAGTCCATTGAAGAATGTCCATAAATACACTTAGATATCACAGAAAAGATGCCCCCTCATAACTTCAGAACTTGACTGAGAATCATGTTTTTGAGTTTTCTTCAGTATCACAGTAATCCAGTGATAGTTGTCTGTTCATACATGGGTACACTGCAGACAGGAACCGCTAATAGCTAATTCTGCATACTTGTAATGGTGCCATTTAGCAAAAATGTCAAATAAATGTAGGTTTAAAAAAATAGGGCTCAAGTTGCAGCCCACAAGATAACTTTGAATCCATGGCAACATTATACTTCCTGTTTACATCCCCCAAAATAATCATGGGAGCTGTAGTTTCAGAACTTAGAGCCAAAAGAATAATAATTGGACAAGATGCATTATATTACTTTTATATGCATAGATTTTACTCTCTATCTCTATCTCAGTCTCTGTCTGTAGTCTCTCACCCCTCGCTGTCTGTCTGGTTTCCATCAGTTGTGGTCCTGAGCTGCAGCTCTATCACCGTGGCGACAGAGAGCAGTCTGGTCGCTATGGGAGACAGACCAGAAATAAGCTGTCATTAGACAGCTGAGTGTGTATTTGTGTGTGTGTGTGTGTGTGTTTTGCTTCTAGCACACATAATAATAGTGATACAGAGCACAAAGTCAAATAACTGTTGTTTTCAGCTTTGTGTGTGTGTGTGTGAGCATGTGTGTTTAAAACTGTCTAAACCATCATGATGTAATTGTTTTTCTGCTGTTTTTAGTTTTCTTCTCCTTCAGATCTGAAGAGTCTCTTCACAAAACTGAAGTCTGCTGGGAGGAAGAGGCGTAACACTTCAGACTGATAGTACAGTAGCTGTAGATTCAGGACTGTGCAGTGGTTGTACTGTAGGAGTTATAGTACTCTCAGTAATCAGATTTTTCAGCTTTCTGGTTGTTTTTCCAAGCTGTCCAGGGTGTACCCTGCCTCTCTTCCAGTGCCAGCTGGGATTGGCTCCAGCCCCCTATGGCCCTGAAAGGATAAGCAGTGTAGATAATAGATGGATGCATGGTTGTTTTTCCTGTGGGCCCAGAATTGTCTGCACACTTTAATGTGACTTTTAACTTGTTCAGCAGTCGTGTCAGTCTTTCTCAAAGGGCCGAGGCTGAGGAGGACTGTGACAGCAGTAACAGTCGAGTTGATGAGGAATCAAACCTGAGACACTAAGTTACCTTACAGAATGTACCTGTGGACAGAGCCAGTCTGGCTGTTTCTCTCTGTTTCCAGTCTTTATGTGACATGACAAACATTAACTTTATACCTCTTGATGCTACCACTACCACAGCTTCTGCGTCGACTGAATCTGACATCGACAGGGCAGATAATAAAGTGAAAGAAATGGCTGTCCAGTCTCATTATCAGGCTACAGTCTTTATCATTTTAGTGATTTCTCTCTAGTATCAGACTCTGGAATTATAAAAACTAACCAGAAATGTTAAAACAGTATCTCTGCTCCTCAGAGGATGAACCCTTTAAATTTGAATGAACCCATGAACTTCCCTGTAGCGCCACCTTCAGAGTGATTTTTTCAGTTTTAGCTCCACTGCTGGTAAGAGTCTAATAATAGATAATCATCAGGATGTTGTTTCTTCACATTGTGTCTGTAATGAACACTGCAGCCCGTAGAGGAGAGACTCATCTGACTGCAGTTGGGTTAGCTCCTCTCCCTGCTGGCGATTCATCTCCAATATAAAATTAACAAGAATAAAATCCTTATCTGTTCTCTGCATTTGCATATTTCAGTAATTGGTTGGTTTATGCATGTGTGTGTGTGTGTGTGTGTGTGTTTACAGCCCAGCAGGGGTTCTACAGTAATAACATGGTTCACATTCAATTTCAGGAAGCCTCATTTTGATACAGATAACTTAAGAAAGTTTTAACTTCTTGTGACTCTGTGGGGAAACAGCCCAGGCCAGATGTCAAAGTTCAGAGGTCAGACCAGCAACCTAGTGGCAGGACCTCAGTGACTCACAGACACCACAGCATTTTGGCTGCTGTTGTTTTCCCAGCTCAACATGATACTGTGGTTTTAGCTGGCTGTTGCTTTCTAAGGTTAGTTTGTCTGCTAACTTGGACAAATCAGTAGCAAACTACTGTGTTGAGTGGATAATGTCTGATTCTGAGTTATTTTCTGATTAATGGCTGATTCATCCAAACTGCAATGCTGATCTGGCTGGTAAATTGGCAAGCTTGCCATTTGATAATTACTTCTTTGGCTAAAAACCTGGCTAACCTTTGCTTGTTTGCTCAGTAACGTTATTAGTCAGACTACCTTGGGGGACCGAGCCTTCACTGCCACTGCCCCTACCCTCTCGAATTCCTTTCCACAACACATCGGGAACTTAGACTCATTACAGACTTTCAAATCACTAATCAAGACCCACCTGTTCAACCTGGCATTTGCATAGTTATAGCAGTCACTTTATTTAATTTACTTATTTCTTTTTGCTGTTTTCTTTTGTTATATTGTTAAGCGTCTTTGAGTGTCTTGAAAAGCACTATAGAAATTTTTGTTAAATTATTATTATTACGACATTTGCACCATTAAAATCAATCATCAAAATGAGTATCTATTATTTTAAGGTAAAATAGTGACATACTGTAATGTTCCATCCATTCATTATCTCAACCGCTTATCTGTAAGGGTTGCGAGAGGCATATATAGACAATATATATATATATATGTAATATAAATGTGTATGTATATGATAATATGATTTTATAACTGACCGGCAGTTGAACTTTTTTATTAGTTTCCATGTTCTGTAGAATAGTTAATTCGTTAAGCATACATGATGACCAGAGGTCATGTTAGCGCCATAGGATGATTATCATATGATATGTCTTATGACTACAGTTCAAACATGGGACATGACCTATATGTGTAAAACAATGTATCTTATGTTATTTGGGTGACTTCTTGGGCTATATATAATCTAAGTTCTCTGTGTGTCTTAGTCAATCTTTCTGGGTGCATGAGCAGACTGTATTTGACCCAGTACCGATAATAAAGTACCTTCATGAAGAACTGATCGACTACAGAGTATCTGTGCCTATTCCTCTCTACGTGTCTTCTCAAAGAAATCTGCCTTACAGTATATACATGTATATATGTATATATATATATATATATATATATATATATATATATATATATATATAATGAATGGATTACTACAGACTTGTAGTAATAACAGCATTAAGAACATTGCAAAATACCTGAAGAACATGAGCGAGGCGAGGACAAGAACAACAAAGAGAAAATAAGATTAATAAGACCAGTAGGGAAATACATCTGGATTTAAAGAGTGTATAAACAATTTAATATTAATCTTTGTAACATAAAAGCAGAAAGAAATTGTCTGCAGGTCACAGCAGAGATAAAGAGCAGACACTTAATTAGGTGGAACATTAATTAATTAACTTGATATATCGCAGCTGTTATTTGATAATAAGAGTTGAAACACAACGTTGATCAGGCAGCTGGAGAAGCTGAGTCTGATTGGAGCACTGAACGTCATATGGATGCCGCAGTGACGCTTTTGCTGCTGTAACCGTCATACATTATGCGTGACAAATTAACACTGACACACACACAGGAAATGAGGTGGAGGCCTCCTGTGGTGAAGTGTCTGGTGTTTTTAATGGGGCTCTGTGAGGAATGTCTGCTGGTTTCTAAATTGGTTCTTTGCTGTTGTTTTGGAGCACATCCCTCTGCAACACCACTCTTCAACCATGAGTGGACTGTGTGTTTTTGTTGACAGAATGGATCAGCTGATTGTGTCACGTCAGTCACAGGAGTCAGAATCTCCCAGCTCGAGTTTAATTAATTTCAGATTATGATGTTATTACATTACATTTCTTTGCTCTACAGTGGTCAAAGACTCCACAGGGAACCTTTATGATTAAATGAAGTGCTATCGAAGGCCAAACCTACCGGCAGTTTCCTCGGTAAGCAAATGGTCTGAAAAAGTGTGTTGTACCCTCCAAGGTGCCTGTGCGTGTGTGTTTGTGTGCGTGCGCATGTATTAAATGTTATGTAACTCCTCTCCTTTCCCTCCTCAGCCTGTAAACACTCCTACAGCACAGTTTCTGTTTCTGTGTCTTTTCCCTGGGGAATCTTTTCTTCTCCTGCTTGTTTCTGTTGTTCTGTCCTTGTTATTTATCTGTTTCTGATTTCTCCTGCTTTACTCCCTCTGAGTCTTGGCACTGTAATGAATTGTATGTGATAAACTGCAACAGAGATGTTTCAGTGTTATCACCAGTGTTTCTCCATCAGGGAGGAACAAACATGTCTGATGAGGTGTAAGTGTGCGTAGGTAAAGACTTGAGCCAGATTGAATTGGATTTGATTTGAACTTGACTCCTTACAAACTGTCTTGAGCATTCTAACCTGAGGAAGTGACAAAAATGTTGGACAATTCCCTTATTTAACAGTGACAGACCCGAGGAGATGACTGAGAATAGGTACTAACATCAACCAAACATGTTCACTGAGAACAACGATGTCACCATTCTCAACATGTCTGACATTGTTATCAAGGACAGGAAGGAAAAGAGGTGCATGTTCATTGACTTAGAAATACCATCCAGAAGAAACAGCTCTGTGAAAGTTACAGAAAAGCTGTCCAAGTGCAACGACCGGGAGACTCTACAAGATGTAAACAGGACAGACTCTCTGGAGTCTCTGATCAAACATGTGATTGGTTGAGAGTTGGCTGTAAAATGGAGTCACTGATAAATGTGCCATGTTTCCAACACTCAGCCAACAACTGTTTTACTCTTTAGTTGGTTCTTCTGTAGAGTCACTTTCACAAGTTTGATCCATAGGGGTCCTGGTCTGGACTTTGACAGGGGAATGTTCTGAAGCAGTATTGTTACAAGTGTAGGCAAGATGATGAAATATGACACCAAAACACAGCAGTATTATGTTACTATGAGACAGGACTCGAGAGTAACCACAGCAACTATCATTTTATCCTCCATCTCCATGAGCACTGGGAAAACAGTAGAAATACTTTGTCATTAACCAGGAATGTGTGAGTTGTCAGATGATGTTGAACCATGCAGATTTATTTATTTATTTATTTATATGCGTCAACACACCCACCAACCACATTTAGGGGTCAACAAATAGATTTAATTAAAAGAATTAATGCAGAGACTGTGTTTTCCATGCATTGATAATGTTCTTTTGCACTCAGCAGATAAAGGTATAAAGTGATGTTTAAAAAGATAACTGAAGAGTCTTCTCGTTGTCCAGCCAGTCTCAGTTCCTCTGGAACCAAGACGTCAGATTCATAACAATCTGAACAATCTTACATTCACACTTATGTTTACTTATTTGGCAGAGCCTTTAATCGAAAGCGATTTACAAGTTAGGCAACACTAAAGCTTCAGTACAGTAGAGGACGTAGAACAAAGTACCAAGTACTAATCTGTTCAATAAGACAAAGTGAATTTGGTTAAGAAGTACACCGTGCTCAGTAAGTGCTAGTTAGGCGTGTTGGGGTATTAAGAGAGGAGGTGCTCCTAGTAGAGATGAGTGTGCTGGGCGGGAAATTGGCAACTGCATTGGTCTGAAACTCTCTGTGTTAGTATTCCTCCACCATAGTTTAGGATAGAAATACTATCTGCCAAAACACAAGGGAGAAATTTCACACTAAGACTGTAAACCCCCTTTCAAACAGGGAATATGTAACATTGCTGGCTTTATCTATCTGTTAATGTGATGAAAGAGCCACAGTGCTCTGTGATATTCTGCACCTGCTGAGTTGAAAAGTGCTGATATAAAGAAAGAAGAGTGTCCTCTGTTCTCTCACAGACAGCATCACTGATGGAATTTAAAGACAGTGGAGTGAAAAATACATTTTCCAAGTTCTGATGCTGTGTTCCTGTGTTAATTGTTTTTACCTCTCGTCGCATGCAAATTTTCTGTTGAAAAAAAAATGTTTTGCACAATGCATCTCTGTTCTTTTTCTGTAAAACATGAAAATATTTGATTCATCTTGAACTTGGGGCAGTGAAATACCTTTATCCAAACAAATGTGATTTAAGCACTGAAACAGATTTCATGTCTGTGACTTACAAACACTAGATGTCAATTAATATGATAGTAACTAAGCCCTAGTTTCTCTTTCTGCCATCCTTATGTGAGAGTAATGGTGTTGATGGTGCTGAAGGTTTTCCCAAAAAAACACAGGAGAAAAGAATCATCCAAGGCCCTGTGCCATAAAGCCAGATTGGTGAATTATCCAGGCATCTTTGGGTTTATCTCAGGTTTTCTGTTATCATTAAGCTGGCTAATTTTTAACCAGGTAGATCACCATGGTAACCTGTGCTTCTCCAGAGCAAGTTAACTTCAAAGGATCAGATCAAAATCTGTCAGCCTGAATATTGACTAATAAGATCACTGGGAAAACTGAGTCATTGTCCCTACAGGGTCCCGATGGGGACAAAAGAGTTTACAATAAAGTGACAAATAAAAGCAACAGATAGTTTTACATTTCGCTGTTCCAGACTATCCATGTGTCCATTCTGGTTTTTAACAGAGTTTCTAACTAACAGAGGCAGATAATATTGATTAAATATTAATTAAAGCTCCAATTTAATTGTTTCTTTGATGTGTAAAAGGTTCTTTGATTCCCAACAGGATTCCTGGCAACTTCAATGGTTTTACGCTCCTCTTCCATTACTGCAGTCTAGAATAACACCAGGGGACTTTGTGATGATAATTGGAAATAAAAACTAAACCCTCTGATGTTAGAAAAATAATCCACAGGATTATCAATGACAGACATTCATCGGGCATTGACTAATTTTCTCCTCCTCTCTGCTTTGGCAGCAGAAACTTTTAACTTATAACTTATCATAGTTTGTTTATCATCAGACAGAAAAGCAAAAGAAATCTCACTTCATACCAAAGACAAATATGATGAATTGAAATGAATTCCTGCACTTATCAACCTCAGTCTGACATTAACATATGTGTATGTTTTTTGTTAATATTTGGTATTCATTATCATACATATTGAATCAATGAATGAGCCAGAAATGCTGTCAGATATCTTTAAACCTCCAGTGTGAGCCTGGATGTTACACCACTTGGTCACAATGGGCATCTTTCCCTACAACTATTGGAAGCTGACTCACCTGTTGTCAGTGCCCTGCAGCAGTGACTGACACTTCCCCTTTAAGAGATACAGGAAGTGCAAGGGCAAGAGGGAGGGAGGAGGCTTCCTGGTTCAGGGGTGGTGCTTGTTGAGGGAACAGGTGTGTGTGTGCCGACAGGGATGATGTCATTCTCTGCCACCTGGGAGACGGCCGCGGAGCGTAGCGTGGACGGATCAAGAGATATAGGAGGAAGAGGAGGAGGCAACGAGCTCCCTTCATCACTCCCGTGTTTCTGCCTCAGGAGGCGTCGGTGTGAGGAAGGAGACCTGCAGGAGAGCAGTAGGAGGAGGAGGAGCGGGAGGAGATCATTTGAATGCTGCAGTTTGTCAAGGTGAGAGAGAGAGAGGAAACGAAACGAAAGATATGGAGAGGGAGAGATAATGTGTAGTTGCAGAATAACTTCTGAATCCTCGCACCAAATTCCATTCAAAAATCTTCACTTTTTATCTCATCTCTTAGCTGCAGAACTTGGCTTCAGACCTGAACTCTTTGAGGAACCGTGCTGCTGCTCGTTAAACATCATCACTTTTCATCCCTGTAGACCGGTTTCCAAATATATGTACTACATGGCCATAAATATATGGACGCCCATGACCACACACTTTAGTGTACTTTCAGTGAGGTGTTTCATGGTTTTGGTCTGAGCCCTTCTGATTCAAATGAGTGGAAATCTGTTGGCTACAGCATAAAAAGATATGGGAACCGGTAATGTGCTCAAACAGTTGATTAATCAATACATCCTTTTGATGATCAGTCATTTGTTTAGAAAAATGCCAAATATTAGCTGTTTCCTGCTTCTTAAACTGTGAGGATTAGCTGCCTTTCTCTTCCATACTACACACTAGAGTAAACAGAATATCGTTTGGACTGTTGGTCAGTTAGTGCAAGTTATCTGAAGATGTTATCTGAAGATGTTGCCTTGCTTTCTGGGACATTTTCACACTATTTTCCAGACTATCAATCTTTAAAATCCCTAAGGGATTAATAGATAATGAAAATAATCATTATTGGCAGCCCTACTGCTCTTCCAGCTTTGTGCCAACAGTTTGTGGTTATCTCTTTCCTGTTTAAACATGGCACTAAGCCATATCCATAAAGAAATCGTTATTTCGGCTTGGTGAAAAAAAAAAAAAAATTAATGGTCTGTGCTGACCTTTGACCTCAACCCCATCCAGCACCTTTGGGATGAACTAGAACACTGACTGTGAGCCAGACCTTATAACCAACATCATTGTTGGCCCTCTCCACTGAATGCATGATGAACATGGTGGCACATTTACATATTCAACTATCATCACACATGGTAGCAATGCTTAAGTGTCCACATACCTTTGGCCATGTAGTGTAGTGTCCCTTCTTCCAGACTTGAAGCATCCCTCTGATTTTAGGCTTGTAGAAGAGTTTATGGCTGCAACTAAGGATTATTTTCATTAGCGATTCATCTGTTGATTATTTACTTGATTAATTAATTAAAATGCCAGAAATTAGTGAAAAATGTCTGTTGTCATTTCTCACAGACCAATCTGACAACTTCATGTCTTGTTTTGTCTGACCAACAGTGCATAACCAAAACCTATTCAGTTTACTCTGACAAAGGATCAAACCTCGACATCTCAGAAGCTTGAACCGACAAAATGATTATTCAGTTATCAAAACAGTTTATCTTTTGTCAGTCGACTGATTGTTTACTCAGCGAATCATTACAGATGTAGAGCAGTTATGGTCTGGTTAAGACTGAGTGAGTTTTACTTTGACTCCCGACAAATAATTTTGGTAGGACAGTTTTGACTTCAGAATGAACTTGTTTGTTTCACCTGAGTGGAGCTTTGTGTGCAGGCGAGAGCTGCTGTCGTTTTCCTGGAAATCACTGCTGGAGGGTAAATTCTTCTTGTTTTTTCCCAGAGTGACATGTTCAGCCCTTGTCAGACATGGAATACATAACATTGTTGAGGAGACTTTTACATTATAGTTCACTCAGACATGACAGCACATTTATAGAAAGAGCAGCTTGTGTGATATTTGGCACCTGATGCAGGAGAGAGAGGGAGAGAGAGAGAGAGAGCAGTGAGAGCAGTGAGAGCAGTGAGAGAGTGATGAAGAGGAGTGTTTTCTGTTCTCTCTCACACTGTGCTGCTGATGGATTTTTAAACTTACTTTACCATTGAAGTCTTAATTAATGACCATTCATCCCTCCGGTCTCTCCATCTTCTCATAGTGAAACTACTGAAATATTTTCACATCACTTTCATCATTTAATGTCATTAGAGGGAATGCTGCCGCCTGTTTTATAACACCTGATAGTTACGAGCATGAATGACAGGACGTTAAAGGATAATTTAACGTCCTGTATACATTTCAACCTGGGTAGTGCATAGCAGAATGGCCTTTCTGAGTGGCTACATTCTGTGTTTACTTTCAGTCGCACTCAGAAACAAGTGTTAGGAATGATTCATGTGAAAATGTTATTTATTTGGAAAGCTGTAGGAGGCTTGTGCCATTTTCCCTGGTTTTGTGTGAGTCCTCATTTTCCGTGTGTCTCTACAATGCAGAGTTAACACAACTCATAGAGCCACAGTAGCCACATTTATAGGAAATATACCAGATTGACATATACTGGGATTATCCTTTAAGTTTGGACTCTTGCTGTATGTAAAGAGTTTTGCTGAATATTCTTTTACTCATCCATGCAGATGGCATAAATGAACTCAGCGTTATTATTGTAAGGAAGGAACCTCTTTTGCTCTGATTGCATCGCAAGGGAAAATAGTTTCTGCAGAATGATTTGATACGAGAAGATCAATCTCCTCAGCAACTTAAAATAGTTTCTTCACAGTGACTCCTGGTTTATCAAACTGATTGTGTGCATAAGAAACAATGATTGAGATAATAAGTTCACAGTGACAAGACAAGCGTTTCATCCCTCTCTCTGATTGTTTTTTCTGCTGCTGCTACTATTTATTTAACTATTTCTTTAAGTTAAGTTTCCAGCTCTGTTTTCTTGATGATATTTTCTTTAAATTGATGGACATATCAGTGGAAACTTGAGGCATGTTGGCAGGTCTGCAGAGGAGTGAAGAGGAGGAGGAGGAGCTGACAGTTTAACAGCAGACTGGCTGCTTTGGGGCTGAGTCTGTCATTTGTCCAGCTGCACTTTGGTTATGTGGTCAGTTTGGCTTTGATTCTACATCACTCCCTGTTTTTTGGTGCTGGTTTTGGATTCTCTGTTGCCCAACCCGCTCTAACCCTGCAGAAGAACACTCTGCTTGTTTGTGTTTTTGCTGGGAAGCTGCAGTCATGCTGGTGTATGTTAAACAGTTTACACTTTCTTGCTCTTTGCGTACGCAGCAGTCCTGCCATCACTGGGAGAAGTCTTCGTCTTTCTTTTCTCTGTGATCCATGTTCATTCATGGCTCATAAATTTCCTCTGTCTTTTCTCTTGTTGGCCTGACCTCTGACATAAGTTGAACTGCCTGATTTATATATTAATATGTTGGATCTTGTCAGTGAACAATCCAGTCAGCAGGCCATCCTGTAGTCAGGTGGGTGTCGGTGACAGCAGAGTTAGGACAGAGCTCAAACCTACAATCATACTATGAGGACAGTTGCACACAGTAACTTCAGCCACTGTTGCTGGTCAACAAATAGTTCCAACGTCAAAATTTTTTTATCTCTTCATCTGTGCAGTAAACAAAAAATATCTGTGTATAATTTCCCTCAGTGGTGGAAGAAGCATTCAGATCCTTTACTTTGGTAAAAGTACTAAAACTACAATGGGAAAATACTCCATTGCAAGTAAAAGTTCTGCATTTAAAAGTAAAAGTACAAAAGTGTTATCAGCAAAATGCTGTTGAAGTCTCAGCAGTAAAATGACTTCATTGTGTAGGGAACTGTCTCCTGTGACTGATGTCTAACATTATCAGATTATTAATCCTGAGTCATATTGACTGTTCCCAGGTGGAGCAGGTTTTAACTACTTTACATACAGTTAGATAGTTTAGTCCAGTGGTTTCCAACCAAGGGGTCAGCCTCTTCCAAAAAGTCACCACAGAAATCAGAGGGAGCTTCAGATGATTCATGGAAAAAGAAAAAACTGAGTTCTGATGCACTGGTCTGTTTTCAGTTTCTGCACCTTCTGTGAAATGTTGATAATTTGATCTCTTTCGGCATCAAACTGTAATTTAATTTCAACCAAGTGAGACATTTAGTGTGGAAATCTTCCCTTGGTGGAACTGCCAACAACTCACTGACTTAAAACTCAGACTTTTATTATTAACCAATTAAAAACTGAAACTGGTCTAAGAACCATGAGGCAGTTTCTTGTGTGTAAAATCTACTTTAATAGCTTTAATATTTCACTCAAAATCATGCTTACATGGAGAATATTCTTAAATAAATTTGTGTTTAATCAGCTCATACCCTCACTGGAGCTGAATAAGGGCCCACAGCTCACTTTTTTGCCCCGAAGCCTGTTAGTGGGTTAACCCAGCTCTGGATCTCAAGCTTAAAAGGTCTCAAACCACTGTTTTAATGCTTGTTTATATTCTAAATTCTTATGAAATATTTCAAAGTTTTTAAATCAGTAAAATATATTGGAGTCACAGTACAAAGTTGCCTAAAAATATTGATTAGTTGAACTAAAGGTAATACAATAGTAAAAGTGATATTGTAAAGATGTCACATGGTACTGTAAGTGCGTAAAAGGTGTCAGTGTGTGACAGATGAACAGCAGAGAGCAAACAGGTGACTAACAGTCTGTAGAGACACAGTGTCTTAAATGACTCACAAGTCCCCCGGGCTGTGTGTGTGTGCGTGTGTGTGTGTGTTCATCTGACAGAGAGAGAGTAAACAGTGCAGATGTATGGGGACTGGTGAGGGTGACGTAATGCAGGAAGTGGACATAGTGAAATCTCTGAGACACACACACACACACTGTATCATGTGATGGTTCAGCTGGTTTCTTGGTGATAACGAACTTTATTGATTGTGTGCTGCAGTGGTGAAATAGCTGTCCTGGCT